>OX101785.1:49111857-49114357 GCA_944452715.1 Ophion slaviceki | reverse complement strand
GACGACGACGACGACGACGACGACGACGACGACGACGACGACGACGACGACGACGACGACGACGACGACGACGACGACGACGACGACGACGACGACGACGACGACGACGACGACGACGACGACGACGACGACGACGACGACGACGACGACGACGACGACGACGACGACGACGACGACGACGACGACGACGACGACGACGACGACGACGACGACGACGACGACGACGACGACGACGACGACGACGACGACGACGACGACGACGACGACGACGACGACGACGACGACGACGACGACGACGACGACGACGACGACGACGACGACGACGACGACGACGACGACGACGACGACGACGACGACGACGACGACGACGACGACGACGACGACGACGACGACGACGACGACGACGACGACGACGACGACGACGACGACGACGACGACGACGACGACGACGACGACGACGACGACGACGACGACGACGACGACGACGACGACGACGACGACGACGACGACGACGACGACGACGACGACGACGACGACGACGACGACGACGACGACGACGACGACGACGACGACGACGACGACGACGACGACGACGACGACGACGACGACGACGACGACGACGACGACGACGACGACGACGACGACGACGACGACGACGACGACGACGACGACGACGACGACGACGACGACGACGACGACGACGACGACGACGACGACGACGACGACGACGACGACGACGACGACGACGACGACGACGACGACGACGACGACGACGACGACGACGACGACGACGACGACGACGACGACGACGACGACGACGACGACGACGACGACGACGACGACGACGACGACGACGACGACGACGACGACGACGACGACGACGACGACGACGACGACGACGACGACGACGACGACGACGACGACGACGACGACGACGACGACGACGACGACGACGACGACGACGACGACGACGACGACGACGACGACGACGACGACGACGACGACGACGACGACGACGACGACGACGACGACGACGACGACGACGACGACGACGACGACGACGACGACGACGACGACGACGACGACGACGACGACGACGACGACGACGACGACGACGACGACGACGACGACGACGACGACGACGACGACGACGACGACGACGACGACGACGACGACGACGACGACGACGACGACGACGACGACGACGACGACGACGACGACGACGACGACGACGACGACGACGACGACGACGACGACGACGACGACGACGACGACGACGACGACGACGACGACGACGACGACGACGACGACGACGACGACGACGACGACGACGACGACGACGACGACGACGACGACGACGACGACGACGACGACGACGACGACGACGACGACGACGACGACGACGACGACGACGACGACGACGACGACGACGACGACGACGAC
This sequence comes from Ophion slaviceki, assembly GCA_944452715.1. NCBI lineage: Eukaryota > Metazoa > Arthropoda > Insecta > Hymenoptera > Ichneumonidae > Ophion > Ophion slaviceki. Next base: position 49,112,914 of record OX101785.1, on the reverse strand, counting down.
GACGACGACGACGACGACGACGACGACGACGACGACGACGACGACGACGACGACGACGACGACGACGACGACGACGACGACGACGACGACGACGACGACGACGACGACGACGACGACGACGACGACGACGACGACGACGACGACGACGACGACGACGACGACGACGACGACGACGACGACGACGACGACGACGACGACGACGACGACGACGACGACGACGACGACGACGACGACGACGACGACGACGACGACGACGACGACGACGACGACGACGACGACGACGACGACGACGACGACGACGACGACGACGACGACGACGACGACGACGACGACGACGACGACGACGACGACGACGACGACGACGACGACGACGACGACGACGACGACGACGACGACGACGACGACGACGACGACGACGACGACGACGACGACGACGACGACGACGACGACGACGACGACGACGACGACGACGACGACGACGACGACGACGACGACGACGACGACGACGACGACGACGACGACGACGACGACGACGACGACGACGACGACGACGACGACGACGACGACGACGACGACGACGACGACGACGACGACGACGACGACGACGACGACGACGACGACGACGACGACGACGACGACGACGACGACGACGACGACGACGACGACGACGACGACGACGACGACGACGACGACGACGACGACGACGACGACGACGACGACGACGACGACGACGACGACGACGACGACGACGACGACGACGACGACGACGACGACGACGACGACGACGACGACGACGACGACGACGACGACGACGACGACGACGACGACGACGACGACGACGACGACGACGACGACGACGACGACGACGACGACGACGACGACGACGACGACGACGACGACGACGACGACGACGACGACGACGACGACGACGACGACGACGACGACGACGACGACGACGACGACGACGACGACGACGACGACGACGACGACGACGACGACGACGACGACGACGACGACGACGACGACGACGACGACGACGACGACGACGACGACGACG
>OX101785.1:49074357-49109357 GCA_944452715.1 Ophion slaviceki | reverse complement strand
ATATATTCTCCAAATTCGCCTGGGCCATAGCGTTGAGAAGCAAGAGCGGTAAAGATACGACGATTGCCATGAAATCTATATTCAATCAGGGTCGCATACCCAAGAACTTGCACCTCGATCGTGGAAAAGAATTCAATAATTCACAGTTTGAAGCTCTTATGAAAAGACACAATGTAAACATGTATTCAACGTATAGCAATTTGAAAGCATCAATCTGCGAGCGTTTCAATAGAACGTTAAAAAATAAAATGTGGATGGAATTCAGTCTTCGCGGAATGTACAAATGGATGGATATTCTGGATTCTCTCGTTACCGAATACAACAACACCGTGCATCGAACCATCCGGGAAAAACCGAAAAATATCAATTCCACCAATGAAAGAGAGATTCTCCGTCGTATTTTCCGCCAGCGTCGATTATCGGCAAAACAATCACAAAAATTCAAAATTGGCGATAATTTGCGAATTAGCAAATTTAAGAATGTATTTGAGAAGGGTTATACGCCCAATTGGACAACGGAAATATTCACGATACGCAGAGTGAAAAGAACGAATCCAACGACGAACAATCTCAAGGACCATCGGAACGAACCCATCGCCGGCTGCTTCTACGAAGAGGAGCTCCAGAAAGTCAAGTATCCCGACATTTACCTCGTTGAAAAGGTGATGAGGAAGCGTGGAAATCGAATGCTCGTCAAGTGGCTCGGTTTCGACGATACGCACAACAATTGGATCGACAAAGGGGATTTGTGAAAAAAACGTTTTAATAAAAAAAGTTGTCTTCGAAAAAATGCATCACTCCCCCCCCCCCTTCGAAGCAAAAATCCTCGCCTTGGGCCGTTGTCCCTTTGTCTTATCCGATATGAAGAAACAGCTCTTACGTTTACGACCAACTCATGCAACCCGATGCATATATGCTCTCAGACGCCCGTCGACGCAAGACGCTCCCCTTGACTTGATAGTCACTGTGGTGGTTCTCCTGGCCCACAATTTCATCTCTCTCACTGTCCAAAGTTTATAGTATTCGTGATTTGTTTAGATTCTCAGTGTACTCGAATATCGCATGGTTTTTTTTTTCGTCGATAGTTCCTATCAGGAGGGGGGGATACATTTTCGTAAATGTTTTGGTTTAAGCGTGAATATATATTTTACCGTACCTCTCTCTCTCTCTCTCTCTCTCTCCTCTCTCTCTTCTCTCTCTCTCTCTCTCTCTCTCTCTCTCTCTCTCTCTCTCTCTCTCTCTCTCTCTCTCTCTCTCTCTCTCTCTCTCTCTCTCTCTCTCTCTCCCCCTCCCCCTCCCTCTTTCTCCCCCTCCCTCCCGCCCTCCCTCGCTCTCACCCCCCCCCCCCCCTCCCTCCCTCTCTCTCTCTCTCTCTCCTCTCTCTCTCTCTCTCTCTCTCTCTCTCCTCTCTCTCTCTCTCTCTCTCTCTCTCATCTCTCTCTCTCTCTCTCTCTCTCTCTCTCTCTCTCTCTCTCTCTCCCCCCCCCCCCTCTCTCTCTCTAGCGGTGAGTACCTTCGCACGTCATTCTCTCGTGCTCCCACAATTTCGAAGAATTTTCCTGCCGCCGGCTGCCCACGGGCGTTTTTGTTACAGGAAAAGCATGCACCATTATTGCTTTCATCCGTCCGTGATCAATATTGCCTAATTTGAGCCTCATTTAATCACCAAGACTGGATGAAAAGCGACAGGTTTCATAACCTAAAATTGCAAGGCTTGGAGTTTCGCTAGACGGAGCATGGTCCTCGTCAGATTTTGTCTTCACTACGCATGAGCACAGCCACACATAAACACACACTGCTACTTGCTGCCGCCTTCTCACATGTGTATGTGATTACTTGACTACGGTGGATCGCGCTATCGATCGTGGATTATCATACGCTCTGCGCATGCGCTCTCTACCGCACACAGCCAATCCTTGCCGCTGCCTTCTCGCTTGTGCGTGTGACTATTGGGTTTACGCACTGTTTCGACTCATCACTCCAGCTTGTCGACCAGCGCGCGCATGTGTTACTTTCGGGATATCAATCATTGGCAGCTAGCGTATCTTTAAGTACATACCTTTCATTTCTCTGTTGTCTTTCAAAACCATTAGACAACTATTGGACGTGATTTCGAGTCCACTCGAAAATTATGAGTGTATCTAGCGATAAGTTTTGCACCAAATGTGGTAAGAATATTGCGGGTCTCTCTAACGCATGCATTGGGTGTGGGCTCGAATTTCATCCCGGGTGCGCCAAAATTTATTTATCATCCAAAACTGCCAAGGACTGTTGTCTTTTTAATCTCGCGACTGCGTCTGATAGCACGAGTCTAAGTCAAACGTCTACGTCTCGCAGTAGACTAAACATTATGTCGTCTCCGACTAGTAACCGGGATTCTTCCTCTTCGTCTCAAATATCGAACATAAATCTAGAGAGCTCTCTGGCGAGACTAATTGCTTTACATGAAGAGACCAACGCTAAAATCTCCGCGTTTAGCCAGCGACAGGAACAGACCAACGATGAGTTCAGATTGTTACTAGCGAAAATCCCGTCTATCGACGCTGCTGTCTCTGAGCATGCGGTTCGCCTATGCCAACTTGAGAATGAAAATCAGGCCTTGAGGGCTGAAATCGTCAGCTTGAAAAATTGCTCATCTGTGACGAGTAGCAGCTTGTCACGAACAAATGGCGAGGTTATTGTTTCGGGAATGCCATCTCGGGAAGACGTTACCCCGATACAAGCTATGAGAAATATATTTGTTGCACTAGGCATCTCAGATCTGTCTTCTCATATCTTCTCAGTACGTAAACTTCCTCCAAGGACGACGGCAGCGGTTGGAAATCAACCATCGAATCATAAAGTCTCTTTCATCGTAATGCTGACCTCAAATTCGGTGCGAGATATTCTTTTGAATGCAAAACGTCAGAAACGTGAGCTCAAATGGTCGGAGGTATTTGAGGGATGCTCCGACGCTTCGAAAAATTTTAATATCTTCGTGAATGAGTTGTTGACGGCAAATACCTATAAATTGTTCCGGTGCATCAAGGCGAAAGCTCTAGTGACAGGACATAAGTTTGTATGGTCGAGAGATGGCATGATTTACGCTAGAAGGGCGGAAGGTCAATCATGCATCCAAATTAAATCCGAGGAGGACCTCGTTCGTACGGATTGACTCCTCGAGTCTTCTGTGGTCGATCCAACTCGGAAACTACGTAATACTGACGTTAGGATTCACCCTATTTTGTCGAGCGCTGCTTTGAAAATTGCGCAGTTTAATGCAAATTCCCTGCTAGCTCATATCGATCAGATCAGATTGTTTTTTCACGAACATTTTTATCATATTATTTCCATCTCGGAGACCTGGTTGCACTCACACATCGATAATTCGCTTATTCAAATTGATGATTTTTTTGTCCTTCGAAACGATAGGGAGGGAAAAGAAGGAGGTGGTGTCGTAATATACATTCGTGATTCCTTGAAAGCTAACGTCTTGGCTCTGTCCCCTAGTCTCTTTTCAAACTCGCCTGAATTCATTTTGATTAAAATATTTCAAGAAGGAGTTGACCCTTTATTATTCGCATCTATCTATAGACGACCACATGGTCTACTTTTGGATGATTTCATTGCGACTTATTTTACTTTTTCTCATGCTTTTAGAAACATTATAATCGCCGGTGACCTCAATTGCAATCTTCTTAGCGATTGCTTTGAGGCCAATTATCTGAAGGACTTTGTGTACTCATCGGCTTTAAATTTCATCGATAGTGGAGCTACGTTTCATACGGGGTTGAGCAATTCATGGTTAGATGTTATCATTGTAGACGACTTACATAAGGTTATCTCGCATTCGAAGTCCTCTATCCCGTTTATAAATGGACACGATTTGATAGACATTTCGTATAGTGTTGGTTTTGATGTGTCAAAAAAGGGTGTTTTTCGACGGCGTAGTATGGCATCATTCAATGTTGATTCTTTTTCAGATACTGTTGCTGCGTTCCTTGATGAAGGTAGTCGAATCCTAGTTGAACTTCAAGCACAAAATTTGTCGCAGGTTACAATTGAAGCCATGGATATTCATGCACCCTGGAAAAACTTCTCCGCGTCAAGACCTCCGGCTCCGTGGCTTACAATTGAACTTCGATCTCGCATCAGACAGAAAGATAGGTTATATCGGGCTGCGAGGCGGTCAAACAGTCTGCTCAGTCAAACAGAATTTTCGAGATCAACTTACGCTCGACTTACGCTCAGCGAAAAGCAACTATTATCGTACCAGACTGTGTATGACGAGTGATCCAGCTACTCTTTGGAGTGAATTGAGGAGACTTCGCTTAGTTAAAAATACTTCAAGTTCACCATTAAATTTCTTCGCATCTGAAACACTTAATGAGCACTTTGTGTGCGTTTCTACTTCGCCTACCGTATTTAGTTGGAGTGAGATTGAAGCTACTCTCGAAAACATCCCTGTTAATAACCTCATTTTTTCTTTCTCGTTAATTAATAGTGATACCATCAGACGTCAGATAAATATGCTCAAATCATCCTCTCTAGCAGAAACCCCTGATGGTATTTCGGCCTTTTGTCTCCGAAATGCGTCTGACGTCTTGGTGGATTATCTCGTGCAACTTTTTAATAACTCTATTGAACAAAGCTATTTTCCTTCCTTGTGGAAAAAAGCGTTTATTCGGCCGTTGCTGAAGACTACTACTCCAAAATCACGAGCGGACACGCGACCGATCGCAAATTTATCAGAAGTATCCAAACTCTTTGAACGTGTCATAAAGGATCAGATATCAACATTCGTTGAGGCAAACAACATATTAGACCATAGGCAATCAGCATATAGAGTTGGGTTTTCTACTCAGACCGCCTTGATTAGGATATGCGAGGATGTGCGGCACGCTATCGATGAGGGAAAGCTAATCATTTTGATTATGTTCGATCTTAGCAAAGCGTTTGATAAAGTACCCCATCACCTCCTCTTGTGCAAACTCAAAAGAGTGGGGTTCTCCCATGCCACCCTCAAATGGGTTTACTCCTATCTTTCGGGCCGTAGACAAGCGGTAATTGATGAGCGTGGTTGTACCTCGTCGTGGCTCCCTACAAACTTGGGTGTTCCGCAAGGTCCTGTATTGGGCCCTCTTTTCTTCTCACTTTTTGTCAATGATATCTCTGAATGTCTACGCTTCTCCAGTCATATGGTGTTTGCTGATGACATTCAGATTTATTATAGTTGTGCACCGAATCAGTTACTTCAGTCGTTAGCATTGATTAGTCAAGATGTAAATCGCATCTTCGAATATTCACTAGCCAATCATATGTCCTTGAGTCTGTCGAAATCTAAAATTCTCGTGTTAGGTAGCAACGCTCGTACCAGGGTTCTAGATTTAGATCAACTCCCACCCATCTTAGTAGGAGAGATACCGTTACCCTACGTAACTGAACACCGAAACCTAGGTCTGATATTCTCTTCTAATCTCTCTTGGAAGCGACACGTGGCAAGTATTTCTCGGGACATTCATGGCTTGCTACATAAGTTAAAGTTTCATCGCAGCGCCCTTCCTAGTGATGTACGCGTGAATCTGGTTAGTGCTTTAATTTTTCCGCGCCTCGATTATTGTTCGATTGTATATGTTAACATAACAGAGACACTGAATGTCAGGCTTCAAAAACTAGTTAACTGTTGTATTAGATTTATTTATGATCTCAGGCGGGATGTACACGTCACACCGTATAGACACAGGTTAAGATGGCTCTCGGTGAAAAATAGACGTACATATTTCCTGGGGGTGCTAATGTACAAGGTACGCCATGATAGAGTTCCGGTATATATTGGTGAGTTGTTTGATAGAGTTAATCCCGAAGTCCGAACGTCCTTGAGATTCCCGGCTTCGACTTTCTTAGTTCCCCGTTGCCAGGACAGGGATTTATCAAAATTCAGTCAGTGTGTCTGGATGCCACCTCTGGAATTCTCTGCCAATCGGCGTAACTAGCTCTCCTTCGTTAGAGGTTTTTAAATTAAGATTATTCGCATTCTTATTTGATGGTGAGCTGGCAGGTGATCGCTGAAACCTTAAATTGTCGAATCGTTACTATGGATTGATAATCCGCATGTGGTATTTTGCGAGTTCATCCTATATGAAATGGACTGTGTGGGGTTGACCTTCCTTGCTCCGATGGGTAGGCTTACTCTCATTAGGCTTATTCTCACTTAAATTCTCTTATAAGTTACTCTAAGTTACAAGTCAGATGGTTATTCTATTAGAATTATTTTATTTTTTATATTAATTGCATTATGCTCATGTTACTATTATTTCACTCACATTATTATTATTATTATTATTATTTTATGTCGCTAGTTGGTAATCACCGCACTCAAAATTTATCTAATGAAATAGTTAATTCAAGTTATACGCACATATCAGTTATTTTAATTAATTATTTTCTTTATAAAATTATTGTGTTATATTGTATCAAATTTTGCCCCAAAGTTGTACTAGGGCATAATAAACCATATCAATCAATCAATCTCTCTCTCTCTCTCTTCACACACAATTGTCGTCAACATTTTATTTTTTAATGTTCCATATCATCGGAAGCATAACCCCATGGAAGAGTGTTCGTGGAATCTGGGATTAGCACTCTTTTGTCATCTCTCCAGCTGAGAGCAATTTTCTGTTGCGTCGCCGTATGTACAATGTGTTTTTTACTCGTGATCAATTGTTGTGCCTTGACAAGATTTTCGTGCGCAAACAAGCAATTTTTAAAGCCGTCGAATGTGATGGATTTGAGGGTTGACCGCCGTACACCCTTAGCTCTCTTCTTCGCATCGTCACAGTCGAGAATTTTAAACGAGTACAATTTCGCTCTTAAACCAACAAACTCCGTCATAATGCGACCATTATTCTCATCTTTCATGAGACCTAGTACTTTCTTATTGCGCAAAGGCATATTATACGGATTGTTGGGTGAATAATCAGACGTGTCAAATTTGTCAATATCGCGCTTCATCGTTTCATACATATCGGGCACGCTGATGTGATAGATGAGACTATCAGTGTCTGTATACAATAATTTTGCTCGATCGTCGAATCTTTCACGCATGAAATTGTAATAAAAATAATAAATCCAGAGCTTGGAGATATCGAGTATGGAAAATCCGGTGTATATAGGCTTGTTGAATAGGACACATGCTTGATTGAGCTCGATTATGACAATGTCATTGTCAAATATAGTGCAGCTATGGAACGTTGGCTTGGCAATCTGCGCTTCGGCCCCCCACCGCCCCTTCCACTTTGTCACGAGTCGCACTTCCCGATGTTTCCTGACATTTTCCATTGTTTTGCCAAACACTGCATTGTTCATGAGTTTGTAAAAATTTTTCGCAAAATCATTGTTCGATTGCTTTCTCAATTCCGTATTTATATCGATGTATTTTTTCGGCCATGCGCGCTGTTTGAATTTGAGGACTCTGTGAATTTTTAGGAGACGCAATCCCAATTTCAAGAATTGCTTCAAATTTCTATAATGAATGACGTATTTTTCTTTTCGAAGCAGTGTGGTCGTTAGTTTTCGTTGAGTGCTGCCAGGAGGGACGTAGTGTTCGGGGCACAAAGGCAGATCTTTGTGGGTGTCGTGTAACTCTCGAGGATACTCCAAATCGACTTCGAAAATGTAGCCCGTTTCGGCGTCGCACAGTAGGAGAAAAGCCCAAAAACCTGGCCAAAACCTCAAATGACCTTTGACGGGAATGAAAATTGGCTTACAGGGGTTTTCAAGGTCGCTGATTACGAATCTGAAAGCCAAATTATCGTAAACAAAATGGCCGATCCAATATGGCTGACATGAATGTTAAAAAGTTGCCAGATGTCGACAAAAATTGGTTTTTACGGGTTCTCAAGGTCGCTGATTACGAATCCGCAAGCCAAATTATCGTAAAAAAAATGGCCGATCCAATATGGCCGACATGAACGTTAAAAAGTTACCAGATGTTGACAAAAATTGGTATATACGGGTTTTCAAGGTCGCTGATTACCAATCCGATATCTATTGTTTATAACTTGCAACAAAGAGCTTACAGCAAATTGTTATAAACAAAATGGCCGAGTATCCTGCTAAATAGATAAATTAATATATTTAAAAAAATCATCATAATAAAATAAACGTGAACAGTGTATTCTACGCAATTATTATTTTTATTTCCAAAATACATACGGAACGTTTCAAAAATAGAAAATTTTATTCTTAATCAAAATCGTAATCGGAGTCGGAGTCGGAGTCGGAGTCAGAATCATTATCCGAGTTTGTATCTATTACAACTCCCGGCACGGCTTCAATCTCGGCGCAAAATTCGTCTCTATATATATATATATATATATATATATATATTCAAATATTTTATTTGAATGTTATAACATTTCATTCATATTTAAGAAATTTTTATGTGGTTGATTTTAATATGTATATATATATATATGCATACGTATATATCATAATTAAATCACAGAAAATTTATATATATATATATATACACATACATATATATTAAAATAATTTATTTCAAGCGTATAACAGCCGTCTTGTTCGTTATGATGCTACTTCACCCATTCTCAGGTAGAGGCGCAGAGGCTGCTCAATAGTGCCGCGTGCACGCTCGGCTACCGCACGATGCGAAAAAAATCATAACGGACAAGACGCACGTTTTCCGCAGGTAACTCTTGTAAATTTCGAAAGCTTATACATTAAACTAAAGGCCGAGACTAGGAGCTTTGCAAAATGTGACAAAATATATAACTTTTCGGACCGTTGAAAATATAAGTTTTCAAAATTATTCAATTTTATTTATGCCGAAGGCTATACTACATTTCAATCATTTATACATAAACTTTAGATTCAACCGATGTAAAAACATGTTCTACATACCTCCAGAAGTCGTATCCATGTTGCAGAATTGAAATTAAACCCGTCACTTTAAAGTTATGGGTTTTTGAAGTCAGCGTTATTTTCGTCTGTTCAGCGCGTGACACGTACACTCTTCACGAACACTAACTGCCAACTGACGCTGCGGCGCAGGTATACACTTAAAGGGCTTTCCCTTCCACAATAGAATGCAGTTACTAGTCCTCTACCTGAATGACTACTCAACTGACCCTATTTCGAAAATTTATTTTTTGGGGTTTTGGCCAGGTTTTTGGGCTTTTCTCCTACTGTGCGTCGTCGGGAATACTCTCGATACGTTCCCCGAAATGTTCCACCCAAGCGAACGAGCCGAATGGTAGTGACTCACACATAGCTGCACCATACAGGTTATTGACATCTTAATACATCAAGTATGAGTCGGGCTCGTTTGGATTGAAGTTATCACGCATGTAGCCATTATTCGCTTTCCCGTACCTATTGCAGCATTGCGCTACACCACCGCGAATACCTTTCTCGATGAACATTAACATGTCAACGTCGAGCAAGAGTTCGAGTTCTACGCTGGTACATTTTAACATCGCATCAAACGATAGACCGGGTGCGGTAAAATAGTGCAATGGATCGAGGCCGTATGTGTTAATGCAATTTCGTCGAAAATTCTCAAAAATATCTGTCAGAAGGAGTACGTCGGTTTTCAAATACAAGTCGGAATATTCACCCAACGTTTTGAGATTAAAGACAGTCCAAACTTTGCACGCGTGCGCGTAATCGTCCGCCGAAATATCTTCATTACTCAATCGGGAGAAAAATGTATCTTTCGCAGGCAATTGCGTTTCATCGAGTCGCAGCCAAGAGTCCACATAGTCATAGGGAAAAACGGCTTTTCGCGTCAACAATTCAAATTCCGTGGCGTTAGCGCAATGCTTGCGTGTTACTATTTTTTGATCATTTTTCAGGTAAGATGCTAACTTTTCGATGCTACTCGGCATGAACCTCAAAGAGTCGATGAATCGATACTGCACGCGTGTACCTTTGACGCGCTTCGAAAAAGAAATATATTTCTCCTTGTTAATCGGTAAAAGACTCATGGACCCTTCGAAGGTTCGAGCCAATGCGACTATCAAAAAGTGTGCGTCATATCCGGACAAGTTGTGAAAAACTATCGGCACTACGTGGGCAATTTTGTAATTCAAATTACAATCTTCATGAGCGGCGCCGCGGAATTTTCCCGTAAAGTGAGAATGATCTCGGGCTCTTACGTTTGTCGGCGCAAATGGTTTTTCACAAATGTGACAATTTTCAGCCAACTTGAAACTTCGACTTTCGTCGCTACTCAAAGGTTTCATTGGTACTAGGGTCTGAAAAATGTCGTGCAATGAGCCGGCCAGTCCTTCTAATTCACGCATGAACCATTCGATACAGTTCTTTCCATGAAACACCTTGTACTCCGAGAGAGCGTCATTGAAACTGCAATGCTTATAGTAGGCAATGCTATGAGGGGTATGCTTCTGATAATTTACAGTGTTAGCCTGCGGTGCTGTGACCGGTTCGAGCAAACATTCCAAATCTGCGTAAATTGCAAATGGAACTATCTCCTTGTGCTGGTAATCTTTGAATTTCAATTTTGTATTTGTACCTTCGGGAAAAGTAACACGACAATTATTACGGCAGTCCTCTTTATGTCGTTGCAATATTTCTTCTCTGCTGAAGTAACACAAACACCGGTCGCAAATCCATACGCGATGTCCATCCCTCGACACCTGCGCATTCAATAGTCGCGACATGTTTTTAATCCACGCGTAATGATGATACACCTTAGGAACGGCATCCTCCTCCTCCTCCTCGTCCTCCTCCTCCTCGTCGATTTCCGCTTTGATCATGAGTAGATGAATGGTTGGTTTATCCGACATTTGCTTACTCAGATGAATCGGCACAATTTTACTAGTGCCGTCTTTTGTCGTACCATCAATTCCATACACATGGATCGATAAGCCATTCGATTGCTCAAATTTTGCAATCTTTAACAAACTCATCGGGAAATCCAGGCCTTCGTAGTGGAGCATCTCACTATAATGAGGATAGGAACTCGTACGTTCGGGATGCATCCCTGGTGGTGGAGAGAGTGCTGCTGTGACGGACCAGAGAAAACAATAGGGGTCATTGTTTTGAATATTGACGACAGCCCGTTTCATCTGTATATCCCTCGGGAGACGCGTGTACGTGGATAAGCTCGCTCGCAGTGGTTCGTACTTGTTAATGTTCACAAGTAGATGGGAGATTTCGTGTAACGTCCAACCCGACTCTTTTTCCTGAAAGTCCTCGATTTTGGCGGAGAGTTTTTCTTGGACGCACTCGTTGAACCACTCGGCAATATCGCTCGATGGTAGAATGATCGCGTTTGTCGGTTGAAATGTCTTTTCCTCCTCAATGACTTCATTCACCTTCGTGAGGTGAAATTTGCACGCCAAGGTCACATTCACCTTCACGTTACCCTCCTCGCGCACGATTTTGTCCAGTTTTGAAACCACCACGCGTATCGCATCTTCGAGGAAACTTTGCACATCTTTGTGCTCGAAATTCACAATCGAGCTGTCTTTATTCGATTTTTGAATGCCGACTCGAGATCGACCCACTTTAGTTTTTCGCGAGCATCACTCACACCAGCACCGCTTACACCTGCGCTGCTTACACTTGCTCCACGCACGATTTTTTCCCTCAGCGACAACAATTTCGCTATTGTCGATTGTATTTTCAGTTTTTGACCGACGTTGAGCCCCGGTTTTTTCAACGTTTGCCCCAAAAGTTTGACGTGCGCCTCACAGAACTTTTGCCACTTATCCGTGTGAGAGAAATTGTTCCTCGCACCGCTCAACTTGTTGATAATTTTATCGCAATCGTCCATGGTCCAGACTGCTCGATGAATCGAAATGAAGTACCGATGCTGAAGGGCTCACAAATGTATTTAAGAAGGAAATCTCTACACAACCCCGCACGCGCGTATGTGCAAGTGTGTGTGTGTGTGTGCCGGCACGCGCTCGAACGTCGAGTTTGTATACACAAGATCGAGTTCCAAACAGCGAGACGGTGGGCGCTCTTTCTCGTGGTTTTCAATCTTGAACACAAGATGATTTTTTCTTGAAATGCTTTACTAGTATCCTTCATTATGCATTATGCATCCACATCTTCAGAGTCTGCGTCTAACGTTTCAATTACTAGATAATTTTTCATCTTTAGTATATGAGCTAGCTGTTCTCGATTTTCATGACCCTTAACGTATGCGATAAACTTTCCACCGATGTAGGCTATGCAGACATTTCTTTTGTACGCTGCTGCCAACATCAGCTGGAATGTTGCTGAATTCGCGAATTTCAGGCTGTGACATTTTCCGCCGCGATAGACCATGCATAGATCTCCTCTGTGCGCTGCTGCCAACATGCTCTCGAATGTTGTCGAATCAGCCTCAAGCGCCTTGATGATCGTTCCGGGTAGAAACACGCTGAATTCGTTGCGAATGTCGACGACGTGCTTTTTGCCAAATTTAGTGTTGACCGCCCGTATGTTGGTGATGATATAATCCGACCCGGGCGAAAACTCTCTGAGCTTCTTCGTCGGCAGAAAATCGGCAATTTTACCAATTTTATCGATGAACTCCATTGTTTCACTCGTGTGCATGTACTTCTTTCTCATGTGTGCGTCGGATCTTGAACCGCATGATTATGTACTCGCCCCCCCCCCCCCGCTGTGAGAACACGAGAGTCCGAGCGCGGAAAAATGTCGCGCGTCCTATGACTCCCCCCCACCCCCAAAGTGTGTGCGTGCGTGCGGGCGTGCGTGCGTGCGTGCGTGCGTGCATGCGTGCGGGCGTGCGTGCGTGCATGCGTGCGGGCGTGCGTGCGTGCGTGCGTGCGTGCGTGCGTGCGTGCGTGCGTGCGTGCGTGCGTGTGTGTGTGTGTGTGTGTGTGTGTGTGTGTGTGTGTGTGTGTCGGCACGCGCGTGCAAATGGAACGTCACATCGCTCGAGTATAAACAGCGGTCTTTTCATCTGATTATTTCCTCCTGTCATCGGGCTAAATTGAGGGCACGAGGGTCCGAGCGCGGAAAAATGTCACGCGTCCGATGACTAACCCCCTCCGCTAAATGTTTAAAAAATATAATTCGTAGAAATCTGACGAAAGCCCGCCGCCATTTTGACGCTATCAAATGTCACCGGCCGATGATAAATTCTCGGAAAAATAATCATTCAACACCTCAATTCGCCGGTTTCAACACGTCGATAAACAAAACTATCGCATCTCAGCAAGGGGGGGGGGCTTTGTCAAGCCACGGCAAGCGCCCGATGACTCACCACCCGCAAATGTTTAAAACAATTTCTGAGAAATCGGCCCCTCCACTCTTCCTCCCACCGCCCCCCTCTTCCCCCGGAGGGGAGGGGAACTCCCTTTTACTACAAAGCACTTCGACTCTTTGTCAGTCGTTGCGCGGCCTCGCTAGGAGTCGGACGTGTGTCCCTGTGGTTACCCCCCCCCCCCCCCCCATTCCGCCGAATGCCATTCGGGGCGAAGGGGGACGTACCACCATCGGTCGGTAAGCAGGTGAGCCCTACCATCGGTCGGTAAGCAGGTGAGCATCACCATCGGTTGGTAAGCAGTGCAGCCCTACCATCGGTCGGTAAGTACAGACATCGACAGTCGATCATGGTATGAGTTCTAAATCAAATCCCTACCCGACCATCCGCCGATAACTCAGAAATTAACCATTTTTTGGTTCGTTCTCGGTCGGTAAGTGTCGGTAGTAGGAATCTTGGTTTAGAACTGGTACCATTACACTACTCTCATCTAGGTTTCTTATCTCGGTTATTCCCAAAATCCTTATTTGCCGTCATAAGCGTACTAAATGTACAAAGCCAAGAATAACATGCGTAACAGCATTAAACGGAACTTGCGTACGTTCGGCGAGAATATTCAAATCACAGAGATATATACATGATAGCAGCACCGCCACAGTCATTGGCTTTTCCTACCGCATTGGCATTCAACAAGAACACGATCTCAGGCAAGTATTCCACGAAAAGCCGCAGCTCAAAAAATCAAACAGGAACTCACTCCAAAAACTTTTCGCTAGCCATCCGCATGGAGACAAAGAGAAGTCTGCACGATTCGACCCGGTAACCAGAGCGGAGTATGAAAACATTCGGGCCGTCCGAATCCAAATGGTCGCCACGCTATCGCGAACGACTTGGCGCGAATTTCGGCTACACACCTCATGCGCGTTCCGTTAACAAAGCGAAATTGCCCCTTAAATCAGCGCCATTATTTCTATGAAGAGAAACGAAAGATTGCTTCCCACTCACTCGAAAAATTCGCATGCGAACCAAGAAGGGTCAGTGTGCAAAAGGTCGAAGGAGTCTTCCGTCAACCAATATCGAATCAACTTCTTCTATCGAGTCTTAAGGGGTTACCCCCACTTGCGATTTTGAAAAAATCGATTTTTTTTATTGCATTTTTTTTTAAGTATAAGTATCCGGGCCCATACGGAAGTATGGGCCCAGAATAGATGACTCTATGTAAGTTTACAAAAAAAAAAATATTTTCTTCGTGTAAACTGAAATTGAAACTTTAAACGCGTTTTTCTCAAAATAGCATTTCTGAAGTCGGTGACCAAGATTACTCGAACACTAATGAACCGATCTTCTTGAAAATTGCAGGCTTATTTAATACATAAAAATGTAGTCTTTAATCGTTCGATTTTTTTCGTTAAAATCGAACCATTAACTTTGACTGTCCGCCATTTTGTGAAAAATAAATATTTTTTAAAATCCTTCGATTAAAGACTAGTTTATACTTATATTTGACTAAATCCATCCGCATTTTTTTTCAGATGATCCACTTTGCCGCAATGTTGGTCACCGCAAACCGTGTATATAAAAACATTATTTCATTGACGGCCATTTGCCACTAAACAATGTAATATTTTTCAATAAAAAAATTACTGAAAGTTCATCAAGATGTGTTCTTTGAGATGGTATATTGATCGATTAAAAAAGTTTTGTAGTTTTCTTTTAAAAAATTCATGAAAAAGGCCTTTTTTGCGCTACAAGTGGGGGTAACGCCTTAACCCAGAAGCCTAACGAATATCTCTAATTAACCTTCACACGGACAGTCTTCATTTTTCGAGTGACAAAAGGTTTATTTTACATTTGTATAATTTCTATCATCGATCCGTGAATATCAGTCTCAATTCATCGACCTCGCGCGCCGTTCATATTTCTATCCACGCGTAGTGCCCGTCGTAGTAAACACGTCGATTATACACACGACCAGCGTAAAATCCTGCGAACGCCTTACCAGCGATTGTACCTACGAGCACACCAGGCCAAGAGCGAAGGCCCTTGTAACGCAAGCGACAACAAACATCCACGCGAGCGAGCGAGCGTCAAACACAACCAATGTAAGCTGACCATACCTTTTCTTTTTGTATCATCCACCGTAGCCCTGATCGCTTTAACCCGCCGAATAATCTTATAATAAATAACATAGTGTCAATCGTAAACCAATTTTATCGAATTATTTCTGAGTACCGAAACCTCGCGTCAATTCTTTAATTCTATTATTTCTCACGCACTACCCCTTTTTACCCTCACCCCGTGCTATTGCGCTAGGCGTGAGCAACAAAGAGGGAAGCGAAAATATTATGCTCTCATCCCTTCCGGATGTGACAAGAAATTCCACTCCGCTCACCGTATCGAAGGCATTATCTGCAGAGATTACAGCGTTTTTGGGTTGCTGCCGTAACTCACGAACAGAATGATGCAAACATTTTTATCGGCTTATAACGCAGCATAATTTAATCTTTATCTTTACCTTTAATTTCACAAACAGCAGAACCAATGAACGAGAGAAATAAATCTTCGCAAAGAGCGACTACGGTGCAAAGAGCGGCTACCCCATGATAACATTGAAATCGCCTTATTAAAGATTAATAGCAGTTCTGGTAATAGCGTGTGTTGTCGTTATTTTTTTTGTGTGTACTTATCAATTGGGTTTCAAGGTATGTAAATTCACCAACGATCATTATTGCTGCAGTTACGACGGAGAAACCAGCCATACATTTTGAGTTCCAAATACGAATAAAAATGTACGTTAAATCGGTGAATGTTATTCAACTTCTATCCATAGCGATATGTGCTATGAATTTGCCTCGCGCTCCAATGACCGAACAGGAAAAACAGTTCAGTAAGGATCTAGAAAACATGATCATTGAAGCGATGGATCAACCTATGAAAATGGAAGTCGAAACTGGTTTGGATTTTCGTTCACCAAATGAAATTCATGAAGCAGCCACAATAGAAAATGACAGTCAAGAAGATTGGCACGGACAACGATACTTAGACCCAACAATTTATGAAAATGATATGACCCAAGATATAGAAGAATTGAGTTACGAATACAAGACAAGAGTTGTAGATTACTGGAGATCCGGGGCAAATGGGAATAGAAAGTTATTATCTGTTCAACCGAAATTCAAAAAGGTGAAATCAGAGCCGCAGTTGCGCCGGTGGCACCTACAAAGAAAAGTTAACAAAGATAGCTCACTACACGTTAAACAATTTTAATGATGCTTTGGACAAAAGGCTGCCTGTCCATGATATAGATCTTCGACGATGGGCCCGTGCACGAGAAATTGTGGAAATGCCAGCCGTAAATTTCCAAGCATCCGCTTCTTGGCTAAGGACATTCAAAAACGAACATGGAATTGTGCCACGGAAGCTAATTAAATATGTAACAAAACAACAATTATTAAACGCTGATACACTTCAAAACAAAGTTATCGAATTTATAGAAATTGTGAAAGTCAACATAGCCAACGTTGGGGTTGAAAACACATTTAATTCTGATCAGAGTGGATTTAATTCAGAGCTACATACAGGCCGCACATTGGCGAAAGAAGGGCCGAAATCCGTTGAGACAGTAGTGCAATCGAAAACATCAACTCACAGTTGTACTATACAGCCTTTGATATCTGCGAGTGGCAAGCTTTTGGCACCTATGTTGATCGTTTTAAACGAACTTACTGGCAAATTTGGTCCTCGAGTGAAACAAACTATGTTCAGAGCCGAAAATATATTTCTATTGGCTTCGAAATCTGGGAAATTGACGACTAATCATTTTAAGCGTTGTTTCCAAGAAGTATTTATTCCCATTAAGGCCCCAAAATCGGTAATACTTGGAGCGGTCAATGTCCAACTGCATTTAAAGAAATGGATATGCAAGGGAAAGACATTCAAGTTTTAACCATTCCAGCAGGTAAATATATTGCGTCAGTCTCATTAGTCTGTAGACAATTAGTTCATGTGATAATTAATAATTCCTGTAGGTACAACTGGAATGATACAGCCCCTTGCTGTTTATGGCTTCCGTGTATGGACAAATTTCTTTCCACGAAAAGCAGTTTTTTTCTCCACGGTTTATAAACCTTTTCAAATATGCGTGGTATAAAAGCGGTTACGAAGAAGAAAGATCACCAAACTTGGAAAATCCGGTAGAATTTCGCTTTTCACAAAATGTACCGGCATGCGATATATGCGACGAAGCAGTTATTATCACTTGTGCGTGGTGTAAGAAATCTCTTCGTTTCAAACACTTGTATCATGACTATCATTATTATAATAAGTATAAACCATTAAAAACATAGAGTTGAAACCTTTTCTAAATAAGTAAGCGTGATAACATTTTTCCGATTATGTTGTCATCTTCAAAGGCAGTACGTGTCGGGGGAGAATTTCTTCGTAAATATACAATTGTAATCCAGTTGCTTCCCAAAGCACGAAGTCAGACCGTGATTGCGAGCCTTGCCTGTGCCCATATCAGTGGAAAATTGAAGAATTATTTTTCACCAGTAATCCACGAATTATTGCAATAAACAACACGCCATTTGTTGCTGCACTTATCATTATCATCATGCGTGTCTAGTTGTCGAAGAATACAACCTTTTTTCCCTTATTTTTATTTAAGGCCCGTTTACGAGCTATAGAAAGAACAAAGTTTTAAAGGGTGCGTTAACCCTTTAAGAGTATCGTTCCGCCAAAACGAGAAAATGTGTATCGACTATTTTAACTGATTGTACTTTCTTTGTGACCCATTTTTATTTATACAAATTTTCGTCCATGCCGCACAGCAAGAACTTTGAACGTTTGCCTTTCGAGAGGGGGACCATTGGGGGGGGGGGCTGGAATGTTACAAATATGCAATTGCGTCATAACACGAACATATATCGACGTGGATTTAGACCGAAATGCCAAAAGGCTAGCTGATTATACGATGCTCGGGGCTAAAAAATCGATGGGCAGTTTCAACCCCTTAATTGTGAAATATCGGGCAAAGAAAAAAATCCGTATCCTCACTTTTCCATTCTCTACATGTATGCAGATTTACATCCCAATCGATTAGAAATTCTCGGAGACACGGTTGAAAAAATGGCATTTTTCAAATAAACAATATGAACTTTGTTGCTATCTGCATCGTTCTCATCTTCAATGTATACTACACGAAAAAATAAACATTGTTGCAGTTTGAAGTTTTTCATATCTCGTACCGTTAAAACGTTATCGACGAAAAACGAAAAACACTCCAATTTTCGGGGGTGCGTTTCAACCCCGAAAAATCGTGTTTCGCCGATATAAAATGATACGTGTCGCCTACTTTTACCCATTCTACAAGCATGCCAAATTTAGTCAAATCGGAGACATTGACCTCGCAATGTTTCCTTGTCAGTACCAACAATTCGGACCGTTCGTAAGCACTGGTGGTCACTTTGAAGTCTGCCACTACGGTGCCACTAGCTCTGACGTCATATGACGTTTCGCAACATAACCTTAAAATGTAATCAACTATTCGAGACGTTTTTTGGTGTCACGTTTGTTAGGTTTTTAGGTATTCGTGAACATACAAAACAGGAAAGATAAAAGGATCAAAGTAAAGTGAACTCTCAATGGGAAGCCCGTTTGAGAAGACGGTTTTGTTACAAAACCTGTTAGATGAAAGTGATGAAAGTGATGTTGAGAATGTGCTTGATAGATATTCGACGTCGTCATCCAGCGATGCTGAAAATGATAAGGAATTCCTTAGTATGATGCTCATGTCACAAAATAGGCGAGGAACCTTGCAAGGAATGGAACATGAAAAAAGGTCTCGCAATAGAAGTTATGTTGACCAAAGCCTGGATATTCTCCTGAAGTGAGAGAGAGAGAATATCCAGTGCCTGGATATTCTCATGAAGAATTCAAGTCTCATTTCAGGTAAGGAGGATAGCGTTTTTTACACCTATTTTTTCGAGAGTTGTCTGAAATGACACAATACATTGGATCGATTATCGAAAACTTTATGCTTTTTTTTAGAATGTTCCCAGAAACATTTGAATCTGTACTCAGTCTCATAGGACCAGCACTATCAAGCACAAATTGTGCAGGTGGGAGAAAACCAATCGGCGCGAATGTTCAACTCCTGTTGACATTGTGGGTAATGGCAACACCGGACTTGAATACTCTACCGGTTTCTTAAATATTCTAATACCGGTTTCTTAAATTCTCTAATACCATTTTATGTATTAAACAGTAGCATGTGCTTATAATCATAACGTCTGTGAAATATATCGATTTGTGAACGTTGTAAAGTGGATAAGCTACTGCAATCCGAAGTGCGCGGAGGGTTTCGTATGCACTTAATTGCGTTGCTCTTCGTTTTATTGCATAGCCAATGGGAGACAGAGTGGAGGAAGTAATGGCTGAATTTGAGCAGAGGAGTGGATTTCCTCGCATTCTTCGAGTTACATTCGGTGCGACCCACATGAGAATCAGAGCTCCGCAGCAGGATGCCCATTCTTATTTGAACCGCAAAGCTCATTACTCAATCCAAGTACAGGTACTATTCATCGACTTATTTTTTTAGAATTTCATTCATGTGAAAACATTCGATAATTGCATTATCTATTTCAGGCTGTTTGTACGCAGAATTTACTGTTCACCAGTGGTCTGACTGTATACGCCGGGTGTGTCCCTGATACACGTATATTTAAAGTATCTCGAGTGCGACATTACGTGAATAATCCGAGCATAAATTTTCCTAATGATTCGCATATCACTGGCGATGCAGCTTATGGAATTGATCCCAGCGTTATGGCATTTCGGGATAATGCACCCCTAAGCCAACAACAACAAAATTTCAACTACCGTCTTTCATCAGCTAGAATGCCTATAGAGCGAGCGTTGGGTTTGTGGAAAGGACGTTGGCGTAGAATTCTTTATTGCTAACCAGTGATTAAAATAGAAAAAAGTTCCTGAATATTTAGTCGCCACTTGTGTTCTACATAATATTTGTATCTTACGAGGAGATATGATTCCAGTTGAAGGTACATCGAGAGTAGCCAGAAGAGGAAGACTTGTTATCAATCGGAAAATGGAAGGTGATGCTAAACATATTACGATTATGCATAATTTACCCATAAGGGCTATTTAAGTATTATACTCTTCCTCATTTTAGAGGAGTAAATTGAATAAAATAATTGCAAATAAGGCCGTGTTACAATTGGATTGAGAACGAGCGAATACCGTTACGTTGATCACAGATAATCGAAAGATACATTTATACCTTTAATAATTGAAAAATGTATGTAAGTTAAATGGATTGTAAGCACGGGAACCCAAGAACATGTCTTAATTTTTATATCCATTGCACGTTATTCAATTTTGTTATCGTTATCGTCATCGGAAAATTAGGAATGCACGTGGAACAAACTCCCTCCTCTGCCCCGCATGAACCCCCGATCCCGCTGTTCTCCTCTTTTATACAACCAAAAAATGATGCCTTATAGTTTTCTAGGGCCAAAAGTTGCTCACTTTTGACTGACGATAACTTTAGGAAAAATCATCGCTCTTTCAGAAATGAAAGATGAATCTCTACGTCAAATTAGCGTCCAACGCACTCTTAGCTCTGCCGGCTCTACAATCTAAGGGTATTTTTTTTATTTTTACAACTCTAAAATATGCGCTTTAAGTTTTCTTAAAATAGAATCTAAAAATTCTGTATTTTTAGTGACAACGATTCACTTCAACAGAATAATCTCACGAACAATGCGAAGTGAAATAAGACGACAACATAAAAAAACCCGTTATTCTAATAGAAAATATATTTAATTTATTTATCATAGATTCAACATGGCTCACAAAGAAATGGTCTTAGAAATTCACGAAATAAAATGGTATGAACTTTGCCCATAATACCATATCCGCTAAAATGATGATTGCTTCTAGAAAATCGTTTTATAGTATAATCATGCTTATCAATTTGGCAACCACTTTAATATTTTCAGAATGCTTTTTTTCGCATTACTTCGGTAACTGAACATCGAAAGATGCAGCTTATACAGTAAAACCTTTTCCAGTACGAATATAATACTGTGAAAAGAAGGAACAACAATGCCGATTGCTGGGAAAATAAAAAAATGCATGCATCACTGCAGTTGTGCAGATTGCAGCCAAAGACGCATAATCTCCGTTTTCATTGTGGCACCTTTCTTTTTGAGCCATTAATTGAGCCCAGTTCACCCAGTAAAACTGGGCCTCCATTTCTGTAGCAATTTTCTTCCAAATTTTTTTATGTCGCCGCGTCCCTGAATCCAAATTCTCCAAGTTCTCTTTGTATAGCGAGAGCAGAAAATAGGTGCACGGGGCATTTCAGATGAATACCGATTTTTGGTCCCGTATTCACTCAAAATGTGCAAAAAAATAAAATTTGTTATTTATACTTATTCAAAATAAAACAGGGCTATCTCAACCTACCGTTCTCTTTGACCGAATGACTATTCGGTTCTCTTAAATATTGCGACTCTCAAGATCATTCGGCATTTCAGACGGCACTTTACTTTTTTGGTAAAGGTCGACGATACTTTCAAAAAACTATGGATTGCAACTCTTCGGGATCACTCGGCATTTCCGACGGCACTTTAGTTTTTCGGTAAAGGTTGACGATATTTTCTAAAAACTGTGGATCTACAACAAGCAAATTATGAAGAAATATGTATATCAGACTTATTTTTCAGCTTTAGAAGGTAACATAACCAACAAAAAGATGTTATCACAATATCAATTAGTTGCAATATTCACCTCGGCCCGCTTTTTCGGCATCACCAGGACTTAAAAAAGCGTTATTTCTTCAGTAGTCTCTTCCAAGCAAACTTTTATTGTGACTTTTATAGATGTTTCGATCTTCACACAAAACGCGTGTACTTAAATTTAAAAAATCGCGCCACAGAACCACAGTGTTATCTCGCGCTACGAGTGCCTCACGTATAAGCCATAGGCACCGTGAGCCGGCGGAAGTGACGCCAACTATGACGTCATATAACTTACAGCTGAATCGGCTAAGCGCTGTTAGCGGGAATTAGACCAGCGGTAAGCGCGCTATGAACGCTGTGAGCGCGATTCGGACCGTATCCTTGATGACGGTTGATTCTCCCATCAAGGGCAATTGTATTGTCAATTTCAACGTCATTGTAAACAATATGAATTATGTTAGCTGCAAAAGTGACGTACACCTAAAGGATATTGAAGATGAACAAAAAAAAGGACAAGCTTCAATACTAAAAATAAAATGTAGAGAATGATTATTGATGCGTTGCCAGCATATTTAGAACACACCGTAACGCTCCTTCGTCGGCATAAACGAGGCCCGTTATTGCGGTGTTGTGACCGGCTAAATGGGGTTCTGCATTACCGGTAGCTGGACAGGTGGAAATAAAAGGAGGGCAAAATAAATAATTTTATTGAATACAATCGCACACACGTACCGGTTCGTGTGTGAGACGCCCGCGTATGATTGAGGGCTACGCGTCATGCCCGTAGTAAATTTTTCCCGAAAGTACGAGGCTGGGTTTCGAACCCGCAACTTCACGATGGGGTGGTTTACAAGGCAAGCACGCTAACCACTCGACCATCCAACTGGTTCAACTTATATAACTAATTTTAGGATCATGGCATTTGTCGTAGCGAATCTGCCTATGGTTATATCAAGGTACATCTGCTATGTACCTTGTTTTTGACGGCAATGGAACGTCACAGCGTGCCGCTAATGTGCCCTATCCTTGCCGGAATAACGTATTACAAATTTTGCGTCTCAATGCCGCGATAACTTGCCTCGTTTCTACGGGCAGCGGAGCGTCACAGCGTGGTGCATTTATGACTGAAACGTGATATAAAGATGACATCACTCCAAATATGGAGCTTGCCACATCAGTACCGCTATTGCAGCAGGTAATTGTTGCGTATATTTGCTGCAAACTTGCCGTCTTGGCATCACACATTTATTTCGCCAAACCACGCACTGTGGCGCAAATTTTCAGCTTAATGCGGATGCAAAAGACAGGATATTGGTGTCACGGTGCGCCGCCGTATGCTGTCCTCTTGGAGCTATAATGCCGACAAATGAATGTTCACAGCACGTTTGTCTATCAGGCCATATGTATGTATCAAGAGACGCAGCAACTTCTCGACGCCAAGTAATTAAAAAAAAAACGAATTTGACGCCACTGGTCGAGCCACCGACCTCGACGCCATTGACGGACTGACGATACGCCGCGACTCTTTATACAGTAAGATGGGCTCTCACCGTACATATTCAAACTTCGAATCGAAATTACGCGAAAACACCGCGATGAATAAAAAATCTAATGAAATTTTAGATTTTTTATTCATCAATGAACTGTTTTTTTTGTTTGAACAATGAAATGTTTTTTTTTCCCTATAGATTTTGTTTGGATCATTTTTCGATTCGCCTACTCAATCTTGAGATCTCATAATGTTCGGCCGAATTTTCGGGCAATTTTTTACACGAAAATTGTTCCACACTTGTCGTTCGAGACACGCTTCATACCGTCACGCTAAAAAAAGTAACGTATGAAGTGCGGCGTTTATCGACTTTCGCCGCCCTCGCCCCAAACAGACGCGTCGTCTGTTCGCGGATACGAGTTCTGCCGGCGGTAAATTCCACGTGGGGTTAGATCGTAACAGATCGTGTAGTAAAAAAAAAGCAGTGAAGTGAGTAAGAAAAGTGCATAAAAAAGATTAAACCGCCCTATTTCAGTCCTAAAGTTAATTTAGCAAAGGTCACATTCTGCAAACGGCCCCTCTGAGAACCAAAGTTGATGAAACACGACCATCAAATCGACATCGCGATATTCGATGTGGAAAAAGACTCGGATTTTGTAGATAAAATAGTTGTCAGTTGGTTTCCGTCGAAACGTGCGATTGCTCGGAGAACAAGGACGTCGGCACGGAGAAACGGACGGATGAGAAATTATTCGAATCCGACGTTTCTCAGCTCACTTGTCAGTGCGCAAGTCCGTGCATTTGTCAAATTTTCTCAGAAATTTGATCATTATTTCTAATGTGCCTTCATTCTCCTGGGTTGCTTCACTCTTTACGCAACTCTAACAGCCCGTCACCACTAAGCCGAAGGATTTGTTGAAGCTGTCGGTTTCAAATTCCGACCGCGTCCTCACTGTCGATAAGTTCAACGCCAGAGTGACTTTTCACACGGTTCGCAACAGCAAAGTCATCGAGGAGGAGGCACTGTTCTTCTTGAACAACAAGAAGGAAGTCGGCAAGTAGGAATCCATCAAGTCGTCATAAAGGAACAGGGTTTGTAGAGATTTTTTATTTTTGCGTGGAAGGATTTGGTTCCGTTTGGCGCATAGCCATGCAATTAACTAGTTGCTGTGGATTAATCGTGATCATTTTTATTCTATATTATAATCTCAGGGAACGTAAAGTACAAAAAAATACATCAAAAGTAAATACAGAACCTGTTCTTTATAATAAACAGACATTTTTATGTCGGTGCCAATAAAAAAAATATAAACTCTTGTCTACAATAATTGTGTGGTTCCGTATCGACAAATCGAATGCAAATGCATAGAGCTTTACAGTAAATTAGTTTAGAATTTTTTCAATGTTTGGCACTGACATAACTTTTTTGTATATAATGAAACATTATATAAATATTAAAAGTATACAAAAATATTTATTTTTATACTTTTCAGTTTTTTTCAAGTCGGTTTCATTTTTCTTAATTTTTGCAAAAAGTAAATTCTGAACAAATTCCAGAGAGTTTTCGAAATTCCCGGACGTTTCCCTGATTATTTCACGAGGAAAGGAATGCTTTGGTTTTCCCTGTTTTCCATATCCGTAACAGGCACGTTAAAGGGTTTACGATTACTGCGGAAATAACAAATACTCGTTCATCCCTTGAGGCAATTCAAATTTAAGAGGAAGGTCCACCATATGTGGCGGGAATCGCAGATTGGAGGTAAACTTATGATCAAAACGATAGAACTGCTGGTAAAACTTTAAACGCATTTTTCTCGACACTATGTTTATGGATGTTAAGATGGATCATCCGAAACAAACAAATCAAACAGTTTTAGATTAAGTATATTAATGGCTATAGCGCATATCATGCGATTTTTTATATATGCAAAAATCACAAAATGGCGGACATTTTTCAAAAACACAAAAAAACGCGTTTTTTCACCGTTTTTAGCAAAAAATAGTAAATCTCAAAATAAATAAAAATCCTTGATATGCGCTACAGCTATAGTTGTAAAGAATATGTGGTTAAAATTTCATAAGGATCGGTTCAGTAGTTTTGAAGATTTTATCAACAAGACGTCGAAAAACGTTTCGAGAAAAACGTGTTGAAAGTTTGTTTGGGTTACACGAATACATAAAAAAAAGTTTAATGTATTTCGAAAGTGTATTTATTAAGTGTAATAACTTTTATCAAAATATGTCTAATATAAACCTATCAAAAAAATTCATGAAAATAGCCTTTTGTGCGTCTAAAGTGAGAAGACCCCTTAACAAACTGCGATTAGTGTTAGAAATGGCGTGGTAAAAAATTAAACGGCCTCTTTACTTTGTTAATTAACAATAAAATAATTAAATGATCAATTATAGTAGTGATCGCAACAAAAATTACGTGAAATGCCCCTAAAGAACTTTAAAAAGTAAAAAAGGACGCCAAGTAATAATAAGTTCTCTTTAAAATTATTAGGTGTTTTCCTATTTACAAAATTCTAATTAAACTCGAAATATTTTCAATTCTATTTCAAATAATGGTTTTATTTAGATTATTACTTTTTCATTTTAAACGTACCAAAGGAGTGAAATTTTTTTTAAGCCAAGTAAGTTTACTAGAAGTGTGCACAAGATTATCAAATCCTAAAAACAAAATTTTTTAAACATTTTATTTTGAAAACCAGGACCGACACTACTAGATGGGCGATCGGGGTTCGGCTCTGGCGGTGCTTCGATCGCTCCATTTTCGATAGTCTGTCCAAGTACAGTCGAACATCTCATTGCTAATAATCTTAATATACTTGATACGGTCACTAATGCGCCGTTACAATTGGAAATAATCTTAGTAAATAAATTGTTACAGAAGTTATTTACGCAAGCAGTAGAAACGGTTCTGTAAGGAAATGTTGTATCTTCCCGAACTTTTATTCTTAACCATGCACGCCAAGCCGTTGCGCAGCATTTCCAGTGTACTTGTGTGATGCATATGTTGTACTTATATATCATTTTTATTCGATTTTTTTATTATAATAGTTAAATGTTATGCAACATTTTTTATTTCCAATGTTCAAACGTATACCCTTGCGGTTTTCTACGTGTAACCCCTTCCCAATTGAACCCTTTTCTATTACTCCCTACCCGCACTTCGCTAATCTAAACTAACTTCCGTTGTGTCCACAGCCGTCTTGAGGTACTATACCGCATTTACCGAGGGTACCGGGAAACTGTGGAAAACCCGTACCGGTATAGACGGCCCTATATTCTTCAGATTTTTGGTGCAGAGACTTTAACTCAAACATCTACATCAAGGTATCCGAAGTATTGGCTCCCCGCTCGCGGGTTGATGCGATAGCCGATGCCCAGCTAAGCGGTGACCGCTCCGAATATTGGCCGCGCACAATGCTGCTTAACTCGGAGCACTGCCAGAGCCGAACCCCGATCGCCTATCTACCAGTGTCGGTCCTGGTTTTCAAAATAAAATGTTAACAAAATGTTGTTTTTAGGATTTGATAATCTTGTGCACATTTCTAGTAAACTCACTTGGCTTTTTCATAAAAAAATATTTCACTTTTTTTGTATGTTTAAAATGAAAAAGTAATTTTCTAAATTATTGTTTCGAGTTTAATTAGAATTTTGTAAATAGTAAAATACCTAATAATTTTAAAGAGAACTTGTTATTACTTGGCGTCCTTTTTTTACTTTTTAAAGTTTTTTAGGGGCATGTATATACGATAAAATAGAGACCGTGTGTAGAGTATCGGGGCGGCACGCGGAATCGCGAGGCTGGTGTTGCCGGTCTCTGGGAGCGCGTATATCGGGCGCTCGGGGGTCTGTACGTGTTCGCGCGTACATTTATATAGGTATACCCTGTCTATAGGTACCAAATGGTAAATGAGAGGGTAGACGCAGGATCCGGACGCCCGGAGCTAGCGGCGACCCAAAGCTCCGCGCGTCTACCACGAGCTTCGTATATACAGGGTGTCCCGAAATAATGACTGGAAGTCTATATCTCATTTGCTCATGCGATCTCCCTCTCGCTCTCTCGCCCTTTTTCGCCCTTTAACTCTTTCTTGCTCTCGGTCCCTTTCTCTCCATCTTTAACTTTATCCCTGCATCGGGAACACCTCGTATCTCCCAATATAATGACAGTCTTTTGTAGATTATTGTATACCTGCGGTCGTATTTGCAGAATACACGTGTTCTAGGAGGGAATTCGGGGTCGCTCTCCCGAGTGCGGGTAGGGCTTCTCTCGTACGAGATTCATTCACGTTATTGGACAATACGGAGAGATTTGGTGTAAGAGTGAAATAGAGAGAGGTGATGAGTGATGAGGGGGAGGGCGAGGGGTGATTTCGCGTTAATCCGAACTATAAATAAATGACGTCAGTGATAAATGCTTTTTCGTGTAATGCTTTTTGGACCAGCTGCGAAATTTCGGGGCTTTCTTTGTTGACTACAGTAGAAAATGTCGTCATTGTCAAATGTCAAATGTTGACTACGGATGCATTATACATTTTCGCTGAAAGATTTTGTGCGGACTAATCCTCAGCAAGAAAGATGGTGAGATGCTTGGTTGTACTGTTGGAGTTGCGGTGAAAATTCTGTGTCGGAACAAGTAGTTTCTGAGATACGCAGGGATCGTTAGTGGTCTTGTGACTTCTACGGTTTTGCAATCACTAGGAATTAGGAATCCTCCTAATTTCGTCACTTCGTCCGTCTGTCCATTCGTCTAACACAGTAGGGTACCTTGCCTCTTTTCAATTCTTGTAGGCCGCTGGATTTGTAATCTGTACATTTTGGAAAATAGCATTCTGCATAATTGCGGCTTGGAGCATAGAAAACAGGTCGATTTTCGATGTTTTTTGTGGGGTATTTGGATCACGAGGTCGGGATTTTACACACACTTGTTGCATAGTCTTGCCAAGGTGAAGTTTTTAACTTATTGCAAAATATCGATAAACCATGATGTTATTATTATTTAAACGAAGTGCCACCGCTGCTGCATAGCCCACTGGGGTTCTGGTAACTAGAGTCATCTGAAACGAAAAATAAAAAATGTCCTTTTGATATGATAATAAAACTTTCGTATGTCTGGATATTTCTTAGAAATTTTGAAAATTTCGAACATGGCAAGTTGTAGAACAAAAAGCTCGATTTTCGACAAAAAACAACTTTCTCTGTCCGCCATATTTTTGACGATATTCGAAAAATGATACGCGTCTAATATTGATCCCGATCGGTGTTTGTTGAATAGTGTTGTTCAATGAACAACACGTTGATTCGCAAACTTTTTGAAAGTAATTGAGTTTCAATTCAATATTACAATTACGTGCGGGTCTTACGCGGGACCGTATTTCGATTTTTTTACCTTTCATCCCGCGGCAAAAATTTGTACGGACCAAGAAAATTCAGTAAAGTCGACCGAGTGATACTTACCGCGTATTACCAAGTAACAAGTACCCAGCCCTTATCTTCTTATGACACTAAGAAAAAAAACCAATTAAATAAAAAAATATATTGGTTGATCCGGATAAATGTCTGAGCGCGGAGTGCCACCGATATATGAGATATATATCGGTGAATATCGGTGAATATCTACATTATCCTTCAAATAAAATTATATTCTATTGAAATCATTCTATATAAAATACGTAGATGTATGGATGAAATGATTAAGCGGTTGCTACATTTTTTATTTCGTACAATTTACTACATCGTTTACTACATCGAAACCTTTATGCCATAAGACATTTAGTCTCTAGTAGAAAAAATATGTAATATTCGATGAAATGAATGTTCATTGCAAAAAAAAGATATTTGTGAATTCGATAAGTCATGTTTTTAATATGATTCTATGTACACTTGCAAACATTTCTTGATTATTCGTTCGAATAAATGTACACTCAGGAGAATTGCTGAAAATCTTTGAAAGAAGTTCTTTGGAATAGGGTAGGATTGTCACAATAAAATGTTTGAGCGAATTTGTTTTATTTAAAAATTAAAAGTTTTTCAATTTTTAAAAAATCTTTAAAAAAAGGGATCATTATAACGATCATCAGATATTCAACTGATAAGAACAGATACTACACTTTGAAAAAATTCAACCAAAGAAGAAAGTATTGAATCGATTACCGTAATGTATTCAGTTCAATTATACACGTGTCATATTAATGGCGTATTCTTGTAAATAAAATATATAATTTTTAATGAACATAGATGTATTTTAGTCAAATATTCAAGCAAAACAAGTACATATAGTATGACTACGATTTAATCGCTTCGTGTATTTTCAAGAATCAAATTTCATTTTCGCATCATTTTTTAACCAATTCAAACATACGCTTAATATTTTTGAATCAAAATAAAAGACTAATATTTTGACGAATAATGTACTTGGGAATCAATATCGGATATGTATTCAAACAATTTTATCTACAATAAAATAATATATTTACTCAATCGAAATGTTATCTGAATGAAACCAGCAACATTCAATTTTTCTTGTGTACTCGAATCAACGTATTCATGTTATGAATTAAAACGCTTTTTTTTGTTCGTTGCAGAAAATGCATGCAAAACTATATAATTTGTTCGCGGTAATTTTTTAGTTAGATTCAATAATATATTGTTCTCGGCTAACAATATATCTTTTGAATGAAAAAAAAACTTTTAATTTTATCATGCTATTAGAGTCAATAGAGTTTTGTTTGGACTAATGAATCCGATTATTTACACCAACAATTTTACAATTAAATCAACGAAATTTCATTCAATAAGACCAATTTTATTGGATCAATCGTTTTTTTCTCAGTGTAGAAAAAAAATCGTAAAAATGGATCCTTCAACCCTTCGTGTGAGCGCTTGTGATTGAAGTTGGCATCGTTGAGAGGCAATGAGAATTAATATTTCTGAATTCCTTACATTCTTTTCGCATCTACAAAAAATATCTTCTATAATAATGAAAATCATAAAAATAAATTGTAAAAAAGAGCTTTCGCTTCTTTCTAACGAAACAAACACCTTGTGAGCACTGGGCCTTCGAAGGCACAGTCAATTCTTGTTTTCCCCATAATTTCGTATACATGTCCGTTCTTTGAAAACTTTTAAACATTTGACTTTATTGGCTTTTGCCCAAAGTAGTACAGACTGAGAAGAAACCTCCGATGTTGTCCCGATATTTCGAAAGCCCCAAACGATTTCACAATTTGAACTGCCTCCGAAGACCTTCAAGTTTTGCATCGTTGGAATGTGGTGAAAATTATTTTTTACTTATACATTTCCTTACTTAACCATTGTCTAAAATCTTTCCTAATAGCTTTGATTTGTCGATCTCTGATAACGATCTTTCGAAGCGTTTTCCTTATTTTCATCCCTTAACCCAACTTACTTTCATCCCTCAAGTTAACAAATCGATATAAATCGTCTCGAGAAGAGCGTCCGGTTTCGACTTTTTCAATTCGTTTTGTCTCTGTCCGGTTGCTGGTTCTCTCATCTCCTCTTTTTCATCACTCTACTCATGTCCCTCGTTGCATCGAAGTCAGGCTCCAGAAAAGAAATGGTGTTGAACTTTGCATACAAAGTTCAACACCATTTCTTTTCTGGAGACTTAATAAAACGTAAACTTAATAAAACTTAACTTACAGTTAAAGTACGCTATTACATATAAACACTATATATACAGATATGGATAGCATATCTGTATATATGTGGCATATATGTACCATTTATGCAGTATATATGTGGTATGTACGCAGTGTGTATGCAACATATATGCTAAATATATGTGGTATATATGCAGGGTAAATGCTACACATATCATTGATTTGTGATACATTGATACACAGTAATACCACGCATATACATCTCATATATAAAAACGTTACGAAAATTAGAATTTGGCACATATATGCAACATATATTTTCAAAATATGGCATACATTTCACATATATTACAATTATTAATCAAATAAATTTGCAGTATATTTTTGCGTATATAAATTTCCATGGGGGTATCGTTGGAACGAAAATAAAATTCCTCTTGATATAATCATTTCTCTACTTCTATTAAAATCCAAAATATGTTTTTTTTTGCAGTTTTTGGTTACAAATTTTTAATAAGAATTCTCAAAAATGTTTTGATTAATTCCGTAGCCCAAATGTGCGAAAAAAATGTGTGGCAATACGAATAAAAATACGATTCCGTTGAATTCCAATGATGCAAACTTCAATACCGTGAAAAAGACATATTCTAGCAGGCGCTCTCGAATCGAGACACCCGTTGTATGGGGACTCCGTATTGCGGCCACGAGCACAGGCGCGATCAGGATGGTGTACGCGGTCCCGTATCGGTGTATAAGAACGGTGTGGGTCGATGGGATGAGAGAATCGGGGTCGTCCGGAGCTCGCGTCTACCCACCGAGTTGATAGGTTGTTCGAGCAAGAGAGAACGGGAGACCGCGAGATAGAATTAGAGGAAGACGCAGAATCGGCTGGCGTTGTGCACACGAGTTAAGTCTCCCTACACATACATACACATATACACACACTATATATATATATGGACTTACTCAGAGCAAGAGGTAGCGAGAGGGACGGAGAAAAAGATAGAGGGAAAGAGAGAAAGACAGATGAGAAAGAATGAGTGGCAAAAGGCGTAGCAGTAGCGGTATAGTATAGTTCGTACAACTCTGTTGGTAGCAGAAGCAGCAGCAAGTGGTCATGGTTGTATTAGTCGCCGTAGTAGCGCGAGGGCGGAAGGGAGGGAGAGAGAGAGGGGGGGGGCGATTCGGCTTGAGAAAAACGAAAGCGGAGAAATAGGTAGAGGAGGTGGAGCAAAGTGCGAATAAGAGAAGTGCGCCAAAGACTTTTCGTTTCGAGTCGTTTCGTTTTTCGACTCGACGCTCAGCCCTCCACAGATACATATATACAGATATATACATATGCTTGAGCCCGAGTACATAGCCAGAACGAGCAAGGCGGACGGTCTCGTCGGAAAGAGTTGAGTACAACGGGAAAATATAGGAAGGGGATATCAAAAAAAATAGAGACTAATTACATATATATAGGTATGTGCAAAGGATATTTTGTGCCGGTTACATTTATGAAATCTTGGTTATCGGCGCAAGGCTGTTTTGAGGACAGCCCTTTATTTAATTTGAACGGATAGTTGACCGTGGCGGACGGTGGTTGAAATTGTTTGTATGAATATACTTTGATTTAGCAACAGTTGGATTTAGAGACATTAGGGCTTACGTGCTGCTGAACATGGGAACAATCGGACACTCTGAGGACGGTTGAGGAAGTCAAATATCGTAAAAATCACCTTTTCCTGAATATATTTCTAGTATTAACTAATCACTAAAAGTCTAACTGTATAGCGAATATTAAAGTACTCGAATCCCTATACAGTAGAAAGCATCCGCTGATAGTCAGCATTCACAGCCGCTAGAAATAATAGAAAATTACGCAAGGAATATAAGTATGCAAGGGGACTGCCAAATTTCTCAAGAACTTGAACCTCGTAAAAATTTTGAAAGTATCGACTTTTCGTTTTCCATGGATTTCCAAAATACAACATTTTAAAAATATTCTCCGAAAGTGTCAAGTCGTTCCGTTCAAAATTAAGGAACTTATGGGCGTTTATGGGTAGGTTCCGCGAACCGGCGAACCGATTACCGGCGGACTTAAAGGGGCCAGTCCATTTTGAAAATTTCAAAAAATCGAAAGCAGCAAGACTTGAAGAAATCGACGATGATGAGCAATCAGAAGGGAATTTGTACGGTGCAGGAATTGCCGATTGAGTTTAGGTAAGAGTTTTTCATAGTATAAACTTCAAACGCGTTTTTCGCGAAACAACGTTTTCAAAATCTAGCTTCATCGTATCTCTAAAACTAATAAACCAATTCAACAAGATGACTCTCGATAGTTTAAAAATTTTGATTTTTCCTCTTTTTTTTGCGAAAAACTGCGAAAAAAACGCGTTTTTTATAAACTTTTTCGTTTTTCATCTGCCATTTTTTTATTTTTTGATAAAACTTTATATCCCAGGGTCATTTTGTAGCTGGTGTCATACTGAATCTAATGGACTTTGATATTTTTGTTTCAGACAAGCCGTCGCCGAGTTGTGATGGAGCTATCTAGCCCACCTATTTTGAGGCGTTACGTTAAACTATAGTTTTTGTACTTAAAAATGAATAAAAACGAATACATTTTTTAAAAATGTATTTCACGACTTTATTTATCAAGCCCAACAACTTTTATATACATATCTTTTATAAAATCCTCAAAAAAATCGCGAAAATAGCCTTTGTTCGTGGCTCCAAAGTGGACTGGCCCCTTAAAAGCGTTTTTCTCTAAATGCGTTTTTTAAATCAGTGACCACGATATTTAAGAAATCACTGCACCGATTAACGTCAAATTTTACAATATTCTGTTACACATAAAAAAGCAGTGCTTACGGTATTCCTTTCACGAACTCGAATATTTAACAATTAACTGATTTTTATCTACAATCAAGTAAAAATACAGCCCAGTATGCTGGTAAAATTTCAAGCCAAGTTGCCGAACTTTTAACGAAAAATGACGACTCTAAAAATCGTCTCATTCATACGGCGCGTTATGGAGATGACACGCTGGCCACATTTCTATCTCATAATTAATATACTAAATAACTCTAATGTTCAAAGAAAATATCAATGAAAAAATTTAGAAAAATGTGGCTTGCAGAAGAATTTTTCTAGCCGTGACGTTTCAGAGAAAATGTAAAAATGTCCAAATCTACCAAATCTTCGCGAATTTTTTTATTCCATTTTATCATTGGGTATAATGATTGATAGTGACTTGTTTCATTAAACGGTTCGTCAGCTCCACCGTATTTTCCAACACCGGGTCTCATTCCTCCTAAAGAACCACATACACACACGCACACACACACATGTGTGTAAGAAGCGTAAATCCGACCGCGCAACCTCCACGTGGTACGCTTTGGGTAACGCTAATGCTGGCGGTAAAAGACACCGGTCAAAAAAAATTAAGTGATTTTTTTTTTATAATAATGAAGCATTGTGAAGAAGCTGAGGAAAAAGAATTAAAAAAAAAAATTCGAAAAAGATTAAATTTTTTTTCCAGTTTTTTTTCAATAATTCATCTTTTTGTTCGAAAGAATGAGGATTATCACCGAAAAAAAATTTTTTGTTGGGAACATGAATACGAATAAAAAAATTGCTCAAAATGGTGATTTTTTGCGAAAATGATAAATTTGAAGCTTTGGGGCACTAAGAAAAAAAAATCGCAGCGCTTTGAAATTTTCAGGGTTTTTCCCGGACACTTTAAGGTTGGAAAATTACCGACGATATCCTTCGTTCATCCATTAAATCCAAAGTTATACCAAGTTATTCAAATATCCTTAAATAGGCGAATTTTGATAGTTTTTTCAGTCAAAAGTATCGCTTCGAAAAAAAAAATTTCATCAAAAGCC
>OX101785.1:49049357-49066857 GCA_944452715.1 Ophion slaviceki | reverse complement strand
CTGGGTGGATTTGAAAACCCCAGGGAAATTTCGCAAAATTTGTTTTTATTTTGACTTTTTGCATTTTTTTGCGATGTTTAAACGGGATTTTTGGATCATTACAGTTTGAGGAAATTACATTTTACGAAACCGGTGTGCTGGTCTAGTAGGTCACGGGTTCGAATCGCCGTCTCGTAGTTTCGGAGAAAAATAAATACGGGCATGACGTAGCTCCAGTTCTACACGGATGTCGCGCACACGGACCGGTACGTGTGTGGGTCGTGTGTGTATGACTGTAGCCAGTGATTTATTTCTCGACAAAACGCGACTAGTTTCGAGACCGGGAAGCGAACTCGGGACCGGCTGTATTGGAATAGGTTTGCCGCAATTTCCCTATACCCATGGCAGAAATGTCATGGTGAATGCGATACAGAGGGGAAAGTCGGCTGTGATCGCAAGGTGGGGATCGATTGGGGTGGTGGAGTGCAATATGGTGGGGAATGTAAGAAGGGGAAGTACCCTGTACATGGAAGCTACAATAAATAATACAGTAGCGCTCAATATATTTAAAAAAAAAATACATTTTACGGATGCCATCCGCTCCTTCGTTGAACGAAGATGTTCGTGTACTATCCGGATATTTCACGAGCAAGGAAAGCATTGGGTAGACATACACCTGACTAGCTGAATATCAAGCTGTTAGAAAAAAATATATTTTTTTTTTTCGATGTACAAAATGGCCGACTACTAACATTTTCTTTTGTTATCTTTTTTTTAGGCGCTCCGCGGCGTGACATTTAGCATCCACAATTTTTTACCGAGAACAAAGAACAAAAGTTTTCGTCGATCTACATTAGAATACCTTGAGAAGTACGTACGGAATTTAAAAAATATTGTTTTATTCAAAAGTTGTAGGTTTTTGAACTTGAATTTGATTTGAACTTGAATTTTCAGTGAAAAATTTCCTATAAAACTGCTTATAAAATGAAAAGTTTTCGATTAATCAGAAATTCCTACGTACTTCTCTGCGAAATGCAATTAGGAACATAACTTTCAAATTTGAAGTAAATCGAGTGAAAGTTGTTGAAGTTATTTGTCACGCCATTTGGAAAAAAGCTGCTTCGAGACAAACGCGTTTAAAGTTTTACATATGCCTCTGGCCGTGCCAGAGGTGGGCTTACGTTATATGCTCAGTCAGTGAAAAATAATGTCTTGCTATAAATCAAATAGTAACTCAATCTTATGATGATAGAGCACCGTTTTAGCGGAGGAAAAAAATTGATTTTTTGAAAATTCTACTATGGCCTTACCTCTTAAGACGGAGGATTCCGTGAATTTCCGAGGCTTCTTTGTTTCACAGCCCAATCTGGACCCACCCGTCCAGAGGCTAGGAATACTTTAGGGATTTTTATTGAGATGCTTTTGACAGCGACGTCTTATGATATCTGCGACCAATTTCACGCATCACATTTCCAAATAATCCTATGTGGCACGTACCCGGACTAGGTGGCGACAGGCATAGCAGGTGAAGAAGGAGGAAGGGTAACATTCCTATTCGCAGGATCTTTGTTTTTAAATACTTCTCCAGAAGCGATCAAACATTCGTTGTCCATCACTGACAAACCGTAAAGAGTCGAAATATTATAGAACGAACTGGTGGAGGTTATGCTTGGTTATATTTTGCACATCATCCACCAAAAAGATAGTTTTGAAGCGATTTTCCCATAACAACGTTAAGAAATATTTATTCCTTAAGGTTGTTATGGGGTTAGGGCCAAATGCTACCACCGAGCTGAAATTATTTCTGGAAGTTTATAATCCCTTTGCTGATCATCCTGTGCAGTTTGGGTACGATTCGCAGTAACATTTTTAAAAAATCGAAAACTCGCCGTTTTTAGTGGGCTAATTACATTATGGATATGGGAAAGACCCGATAATTTTTCAGTACATTATTGATATGGGCTAAGAAAATGCTACGGGGCGGGAGGGGGGGGGGGGCTGAAAAAATAGGTACGGTTCGATTAATTATCGGACTAACCCTCGGTGCCGTGGAAATGAGCGTTCAAAGAACCGTTAAAAAATTATTCATGTTTTTAGTAGCGAATTTGTGCGAAAATTTCAAAATATTGGGCTGTGCAATCATGGCAACCCGTGCGAAAATTGAGTTGGGGCAGCGATCGGGCCCCAATAATATTCCCCTAACTTTATTCGGGCCCTAATCTGGAAGCCACATGAGGGCCGTTAGCGGCCGGTCACACTTTGTCAACAAGGGCCATTAAAGGCGCAACGACCGGGGCCTTGTAAGTTGCCTCAATGGTGCCTCATCAAAACCATTTTAGCGCCCTGAAAATGCCTCAACGGCGCCTCATCATAACCATTTCAGCGCCATAAAATATCCGTATCAGTCGATATACGTGTATGTTAAATGCGTCAAGGTATATCTGTATTTGTTTTTATGTAATTGTTCATGTGCATAGGTGTGGGCGTGAGTACATGTGTATGTATGTGTGCGCGCGTAGAAATGTGATTGCGTATTTGCATGTGAGCCTTTATGAAAAACTGCCATGACAAAATTAATACAAAAAATAATCCATTCTAAGGAATGGATGTGTAGTAGAAAAAAAATATATGGGTCTACTGAATCACTAGAATCTATTTCCATTGAGGGAAAGATCTGGAAAACAAAGACCAATTTATTTACTTATCCTACACAGTCAGATAAAGTTTATGAATGGGAAATATCAGCGAAGTCTTCAGAAGAAATAATTTTCCCTATGATGAGTATTGAGCGGAAATTAGGTGCTACAAAAATGTCGAGAAAACCGGTTGGGACTGTTCACACTTATGCGCTAGCATTACTCCATGTATGAGTGAAACCATGAGTAATTGTTTGTATCTATGTAAAAGGTTTCTTTAATTTGATAAATAAATACTGTCTGATGTTTCACTGCATATTTGTGTTCATCGTTGATTTTTTATTTGCTAATGCCCTTACGCTTTTTCCCAATTTGCGTTCGATAATATTATTCAATCGATGTATATAATCGATTTGAATAATTGAAATACCATCAACCATGTAGCCTAAGCTATTTATACTGGTTTATCGCTATAATAGTCAAATCTGGGCCTATTGTGGAGATCCCTACTTGTTTATCCCTATACTGGCCAAGTCTGGGCCTATTGTGGAAATCCCTACAGGTTTATCCCTATAATGGCCAAGTCGGGTCCTTTTGTGGAAATCCCTACAGGTTTATCCCCATAATAGCTAAGTCGGGGCCTATTGTGGAAATCCCTACGAGTTTATCCCAATAATGGGCAAGTCTGGGCCCATTGTGGAAATCGCTACTAGGGAAAGCACTAGGAAAGCCCTGAAAGGCCCTTATTTTTATTAGGGATGCCCTATCAGTTTTCCGCACGGGAAAATCAAAGACGGCACAAATGCTATCTATCTTACCGTATTCAGTAATTATGCCCGGGAACCTTAAATTACTCGGTCAGGATAATTAACAACAAATATTATTTGTTGTTATTCTCTTCATTAGTAATAATTACTCAATATTGTTTCAGTAACTATCTTCAGAAATTATAAATTTCTATACATTTCTGGGAAAAGACAAAATAAAGCGGAATCTTTTACACACATAACATTTTTTTGATTATCGAAAAATTATTAGTTTTTTATTTCTTCCAGATTATAGACAGCTTTACTATACACTTTTTGTTTCCAGCGAATTTTTTTAACTCGGACCGATATTCATCGTTGACAGCATGGCCCGTTATTGAGGTTAC
The DNA here is from genome assembly GCA_944452715.1 of Ophion slaviceki. Classification (NCBI taxonomy): domain Eukaryota; kingdom Metazoa; phylum Arthropoda; class Insecta; order Hymenoptera; family Ichneumonidae; genus Ophion; species Ophion slaviceki. The sequence continues at coordinate 49,063,089 of OX101785.1, read as the reverse complement.
GAACGGGGCGCGTATGCCTCGAAGTTTGCAACACTTCTGCCAATCTGGACATCAAGAGACGCGGCTGCGTCTTGACGCCAAGTTATAAAAAAGAGAATTTTTACCCTACTGATTTCGACCCCACTGACGAACACGCCGCGTAGTCTTTATAAACTAAGATGGGATTTAATCTGTCACTTTTGAACTTTGATTCTACGCCACACGAAACCGCGTCGATGGATCGAAAGTCTGATAACATTTGACAAGTGTAATGTGATTTTTCCCTGTCGATTGGTTCAGTTTATTCATCGATCCGTCCACTCAATCCCGAGGTCACAATTTTCGGCCGGATTTCCGAGCGATTTTTTTCCCAAAAAAATGGGTCCACAATCGCGGTTTGGTTGTATCGAATAAAGTCAATTCGTCATGTCGTAAACATAGTACATACGCCCTTTTGACAGTTAATTTAAAAAAAGTTTGACAGCGCAAAGACCGACGTGTATAAGACTCGTCTCTCGCAGCTGGACAGCTGATTGCTGTCTTGCCTGCTATACAGGGTGATCCAGAATAGGTGTATCAGCGGGAAATGCCGGGTTCGGCAGGTTACTCCGAAGATTTCTACCGAGCCGTTTTCTTTTTTTCGCCTCCGTCATCAAATGGGAAGCATTAGAAAATAGGCGTTCGATCTTCGAAATTAACGCTCGAATCCGCCATGTTGGACGATCGAAAAGGGCAGAAGAGTAGACGAAGGGCCACGAAGTCGTAGCCGACGTCAATAAGGTTCTGCGAAACACCAGCGTTTGACAAATGCCAGCGCGCATGATCTGACGTTTAGCGAAACATTCGCTACGTTGCCTGTCAACCTATTCGGCCCGAGAATCGTGACACACGATTTGACGTTTCACCTATCGTCTGCTATCGTTCGGCGTATTGCGTGCCAAAGCGTGAAGCGCGCCGCAATTAATGACATTTATGAATTTTGCAGCGATTATCCATCGAGAGCGCCTGTTCTTTTTGCTTCCTTAAGAAATAAAAATTAACAAAACCAAAGAAATGTCAATGATTATCGAATTTCGATAAACCGAACGATTTTTCTTGCGTATTGAAAAAAAATCAATACATAAGTTTTTATTAACAAACTCTCAATAACTTGACGCTACATTTTCGAGAATTGGATGTTTTCGGGATTCCATTTCTCATTCGACCACTCCGTTCAGTATCATAGTCGGATTGATCTCCAAAAATACATTTTTCTGTACGAATATCATCTCAAAGTGTGTTCGAGCTGGGTTAGGAAACATGAGGAGAAGCTTTCCATTTCCTCATTAGGGGAGACGAAATCAGTCGGTTCCGGCAGACGAAAATCGATAGGACGTTTTCTTGGGATTGAAAATAGATGAGAAGATCTTCTGCACCGCCTGAGATACAATTTTTTACGTACCGATACGGGTTGATTCTGGAAATCCCAAAGCGTTGCGACTCTGTTTGCGGTTTCTCTTAAGGGGTAACACCACTCGAACGGCAGAAAATTAGGCCTAACTTTGACAATTTATTTTGGCAGCATGAAAAAAGGGATAGGATTTCTTATGAGAGGGTTTATGTAAGACACATTAAAGGATGTAAAAATTATTGTAATTTTCATACAAAATAGCGACGACAGAGCCCATCTTGAAAAACTTGTTTTGCAAAATGGGAGGCGGGAATGCGCGAACCCTTTGCATGAATCGATTTGAATTTTGATCGCAGCTTCATAATTACATTCTCTATGGGCGTACGTAGCCGTTTTTTTAAATTAAATGTAAACTTTTTTTTATAAACAATTTATCGCTTATCTTTTGGGCAAAAAATCGATTTATTTCATTCAATGTCAGCCATTTTTTAAAAATTTGATCGAAAAATCCCTACGTCGTCCCATAGAGAATGTAATTGTGAAGATACTATCAACATTTCAAATCGATCCGTTGGAAAGGTGTTCGTGTACTCCGTTCTCCCAGTTTTAAAAAACATGTTTTTCAGGATGGGCTCTGTCACCGCCATTTTGCATGAAAATTATAATACATTCTTTTTATCCTTTAGTATGTGTTAAATAAACCCTCTAAAAAGAAATCCTATCCTTTTATCAAATTCCCACAATAAATTGTCAAAGTTAGGCCTTATTTTCTACCGCTAGAGTGGTGTTACCCCTTAAGAATATTAGAACACCAGCGTTATGTAAAGGGTCAACATTTGTGCTACTTTATAATAAAATGTAATTTATTTATTCATTTCACTTGTGATCAGAGCAAATGGACAATTCATGCGGTGCACGAATCGTTGTCCGAATTGATTTCATCTCCTATCGCGATCGGGAACGAGATGAATTTATCTCGTTTCAATATCATCGGAAAGGACATGAAATCAATGGTGAACTCGTCGTGACGGCTTCGAGTATGTCCTACGGACACTAGAAGAATCATTGACAGAATTGATTTCATCTCCATTCGCGATCGGGAACGAGATGAAATCATCTCTTTGCGATATTATCGGAATGGAGATGAAATCAACCGCGAACTCGTTGTGACGCTGTCGAGTATGTCCTATGGATAATGCACGAATCGTTGTCCGAATTGATTTCATCTTCTATCGCGATCGGGAACGAGATGAATTTATCTCGTTTCAATATAATCGGAAAGGAGATGAAATCAATGGCGAACTCGTCGTGACGGCTTCGAGTATGTTCTACGGACACTAGAAGAATCATTGACAGAATTGATTTCATCTCCGTTCGCGATTGGGAACGAGATGAAATCATCTCTTTGCGATATTATCGGAATGGACATGAAATCATCCGCGAACTCGATGCGACCTTATCGAGTATGTTGTATGGATAATGCACGAATCGTTGTCCGAATTGATTCCATCTCCTATCGCAATCGGGAACGAGATGAATTTATCTTGTTTCAATATCATCGGAAAGGAGATGAAATCAATTCAGACAACGATTCGTGCATTATCCGTAGGACATACTCGACAACGTCACACCGAGTTCGCGATTGATTTCATCTCCATTCCGATAATATCGCAAAGAGATGATTTCATCTCGTTCCCGATCGCGAACGAAGATGAAATCAATTCTGTCAGTGATTCGTGAAGTATACATAGGATACACTCTACAACGTCACGACGAGTTCGCCATTGATTTCATCTCCTTTCCGATGATATTGAAACGAGATAAATTCATCTCGTTCCCGATCTCGATAGGAGATGAAATCAATTCGGACAACGATTCGTGCATTATCCATAGGAGATACTCGACAACGTCACAACGACTTCGCGGTTGATTTCATCTCCATTCCGATAATATCGCAAAGAGATGATTTCATCTCGTTCCCGATCGCGAACGGAGATGAAATCAATTCTGTCAATGATTCTTCTAGTGTCCGTAGGACATACTCGAAGCTATCACGACGAGTTTGCCTTTGATTTCATCTCGTTTCCGGTTATATCGCAAAGAGATGATTTCATCTCGTTCCCGACCGTGAAAGGAGATGAAATCAATTCTGTCAATGATTCTTCTAGTGTCCGTAGGACATACTCGAAGCCGTCACGACGAGTTCGCCATTGATTTCATCTCCTTTCCGATGATATTGAAACGGGACAAATTCATCTCGTTTCCGATCGCGATAGGAGATGAAATCAAGTCAGACAACGATTCGTGCATCAACCATAGGACATACTCGATAACGTCACAACGAGTTCGCGGTTGATTTCATCTCCATTCCGATAATATCGCAAAGAGATGATTTCATCTCGTTCCCGATCGCGAACGGAGATGAAATCTATTCTGTCAATGGTTCTTCTAGTGTCAGTAGGACTCACTCGAAGCCGTCACGACGAGTTTGCCATTGATTTCATCTCCTTTCCGATGATATTGAAACAAGATAAATTCATCTCGTTCCCGATTGCGATAGGAGATGGAATCAATTCGGACAACGATTCGTGCATTATCCATACGACATACTCGATAAGGTCGCATCGAGTTCGCGGATGATTTCATGTCCATTCCGATAATATCGCAAAGAGATGATTTCATCTCGTTCCCAATCGCGAACGGAGATGAAATCAATTCTGTCAATGATTCTTCTAGTGTCCGTAGAACATACTCGAAGCCGTCACGACGAGTTCGCCATTGATTTCATCTCCTTTCCGATTATATTGAAACGAGATAAATTCATCTCGTTCGCGATCGCGATAGGAGATGAAATCAAGTCAGACAACAATTTGTGCATTATCCATAGGACATACTCGATAACGTCACAACGAGTTCGCGGTTGATTTCATCTCCATTCCGATAATATCGCAAAGAGATGATTTCATCTCGTTCCCGATCGCGAACGGAGATGAAATCAATTCTGTCAATGGTTCTTCTAGTGTCAGTAGGACTCACTCGAAGCCGTCACGACGAGTTTGCCATTGATTTCATCTCCTTTCCGATGATATTGAAACAAGATAAATTCATCTCGTTCCCGATTGCGATAGGAGATGGAATCAATTCGGACAACGATTCGTGCATTATCCATACGACATACTCGATAAGGTCGCATCGAGTTCGCGGTTGATTTCATGTCCATTCCGATAATATCGCAAAGAGATGATTTCATCTCGTTCCCAATCGCGAACGGAGATGAAATAAATTCTGTCAATGATTATTCTAGTGTCCGTAGAACATACTCGAAGCCGTCACGACGAGTTCGCCATTGATTTCATCTCCTTTCCGATTATATTGAAACGAGATAAATTCATCTCGTTCCCGATCGCGATAGGAGATGAAATCAATTCGGACAACGATTCGTGCATTATCCATAGGAGATACTCGACAAAGTCACAACGAGTTCGCGGTTGATTTCATCTCCATTCCGATAATATCGCAAAGAGATAATTTCATCTCGTTCCCGATCGCGATAGGAGATGAAATAAATTCTGTCAATGATTCTTCTAGTGGCCGTAGGACATACTCGAAGCCGTCACGACGAGTCCGCCATTGATTTCATCTCCTTTCCGATGATTTTGAAACAAGATAAATTCATCTCGCTCCCGATTGCGATAGGAGATGAAATCAATTCGGACAACGATTCGTGCATTATCCATAGGACATACTCCACAACGTCACACCGAGTTCGCGGTTGATTTCATCTCCATTCCGATAATATCGCAAAGAGATGATTTCATCTCGTTCCCGATCGCGAACGGCGATGAAATCAATTCTGTCAATGATTCTTCTAGTGTCCGTAGAACATACTCGAAGCCGTCACGACGAGTTCGAAATTGATTTCATCTTCTTTCCGATTATATTGAAACGAGATAAATTCATCTCGTTCCCGATCGCGATAGAAGATGAAATCAATTCGGACAACGATTCGTGCATTATCCATAGGACATACTCGACAGCGTCACAACGAGTTCGCGGTTGATTTCATCTCCATTCCGATAATATCGCAAAGAGATGATTTCATCTCGTTCCCGATCGCGAATGGAGATGAAATCAATACTGTCAATGATTCTTCTAGTGTCCGTAGGACATACTCGAAGCCATCACGACGAGTTCACCATTGATTTCATCTCCTTTCCGATGATATTGAAACGAGATAAATTCATCTCGTTCCCGATCGCGATAGGAGATGAAATCAATTCGGACAACGATTCGTGCACCGCATGAATTGTCCATTTACTCTGATGACAAGTGAAATGAATAAATAAATAACATTTCATTATAAAGTAGCACAAATGTTGACCCTTTACATAACGCTGGTGTTCTAATATTCTTAAGGGGTAACACCACTCTAGCGGCAGAAAATAAGGTCTAACTTTGACAATTTATTTTGGGAATTTGATAAAAGGATAGGATTTCTTTTTAGAGGGTTTATTTAACACATACTAAAGGATAAAAAAAATGTATTATAATTTTCATGCAAAATGGCGGCGACAGAGCCCATCCTGAAAAACATGTTTTTTAAAACTGGGAGAACGGAGTACACGAACACCTTTCCAACGGATCGATTTGAAATGTTGATAGTATCTGCACAATTACATTCTCTATGGGACGACGTATGGATTTTTCGATCAAATTTTGAAAAAATGGCGGACATTGAAAGAAACAAATCGATTTTTTGCCCAAAAGATAAGCGATAAATTGTTTATAAAAAAAAGTTTACATTTAATCCCATAGAGAATGTAATTATGAAGCTGCGATCAAAATTCAAATCGATTCATGCAAAGGGTTCGCGTATTCCGGCCTCCCATTTTGAAAGACAAGTTTTTCAAGATGGGCTCTGTCGTCGCTATTTTGTATGAAAATTACAATAATTTTTACATCCTTTAATATGTCTTACATAAACCCTCTCATAAGAAATCCTTGCCTTTTTCATGCTGCCAAAATAAATTGTCAAAGTTAGGCCTAATTTTCTGCCGCTCGAGTGGTGTTACCCCTTAAGAGAAACCGCAAACAGATTCGCAACGCTTTGGGATTTCCAGAATCAACCCGTATCGGTACGTGAAAAATTGTATCTCAGGCGGTGCAGAAGATCTTCTCATCTATTTTCAATCCCAAAAAAACGTCGTATCGATTTTCGTCTGCCGGAACCGACTGATTTCGTCTCCCCTAATGAGGAAATGGAAAGCTTCTCCTCATGTTTCCTAACCCAGCTCGAACACACTTTGAGATGATATTCGTACAGAAAAATGTATTTTTGGAGATCAATCCGACTATGATACTGAACGGAGTGGTCGAATGAGAAATGGAATCCCGAAAACATCCAATTCTCGAAAATGTAGCGTCAAGTTATTGAGAGTTTGTTAATAAAAACTTATGTATTGATTTTTTTTCAATACGCAAGAAAAATCGTTCGGTTTATCGAAATTCGATAATCATTGACATTTCTTTGGTTTTGTTAATTTTTATTTCTTAAGGAAGCAAAAAGAACAGGCGCTCTCGATGGATAATCGCTGCAAAATTCGTAAATGTCATTAATTGCGGCGCGCTTCACGCTTTGGCACGCAATAGGCCGAACGATAGCAGACGATAGTTGAAACGTCAAATCGTGTGTCACGATTCTCGGGCCGAATAGGTTGACAGGCAACGTAGCGAATGTTTCGCTAAACGTCAGATCATGCGCGCTGGCATTTGTCAAACGCTGCTGTTTCGCAGAACCTTCTTGACGTCGGCTACGACTTCGTGGCCCTTCGTCTACTCTTCTGCCCTTTTCGATCGTCCAACATGGCGGATTCGAGCGTTAATTTCGAAGATCGAACGCCTATTTTCTAATGCTTCCCATTTGATGACGGAGGCGAAAAAAAGAAAACGGCTCGGTAGAAATCTTCGGAGTAACCTGCCGAACCCGGCATTTCCCGCTGATACACCTATTCTGGATCACCCTGTATATAAATATAATTTAATATGTTACAGAGTGAGTCGTTTTGACATCCCTAATCTTTCGTCATGGTTAGCGCGTTTCGAAGCGTGAACGAAACGGTAAAATACATTGAAAATGTATATCTCTACGGACATACATTTTTCATTGCATCCAATTCACGTGAGAAAAGTTCATGAATTGGCTCCTGTATACCGAGAAATATAAACTTTCAATGTCTCTAATTGTTGTACAAAACCATGTTGTTGGCTTCGCAATCTCTAGAGATATAAAATGTTGATTGTTTTTAGTCGAAAATAAAAAATATGTATTTGTCTTACAGCAACTAAAAATAATCTATATTGAATTCGACAGTAATTGTTTAATTCAATTGTTGTCCAATTCAATTGTTCACTTAGCGTAATTGAAAACAATCAACAGTGAATTTGAAATTCACTTCTTTTTGGACTGTAGCTAAAGGAAATAAGGATTCTTTCCCTTCCAAAAAGATACGAAACCCCGTTTACAACCTTTGAAAAAGTAAAAAATAAACGCCACGTAATAAAAAAATCCCCTCAAAAATATTATCGCCTATTTTCACTTATAAAAACATTCTGATTTACCTTATAATTATTCCTTGTTTAAATCGAGCAATGGTTTCAATCTACTTCATTAGATTTATCAAATGTATAAAAAAGTGAGATAACATTTTTTAAACTAGCCTAGCCAGTTTAATAGAAATGTTATACACAAAACTGTTAAACCTTAGAAACAATACTTTTCGAAATATTTTATTTTTATTGAAAAAATTATGTTACTATTGTAACATAAAATTGATATTACCATTATATAACAATACAACGTGTGTACGACACAAGTACACTGGGAATGCTGTGCAACGACTTGGCGTGCATGGTCAAGAAAAAAAGCTCGGCGAAGGATGTTGTCCTCTCCACGACTCAACTCGCAAGCTAGAAAAAATATTACATTACCCCATGTATCGATCTCAGGAATACGAGTTGATCAGATAGTAGTTATCAGTGATGTACTCTTAGACCATATGATATTTGAAATCTTGTTTTACTTACATAATTGAAAAAGTTATATAAAAAAATAAACTTGATCACCTAACCATTACACATTGCATGAAATATATTTAGTCACATAAACTTTGACCGTCGTCTTGCTAGCGAAAAAATATATATCTCCATTTTACTGCTGACATATATTTGATGGTTTAAAACGAATACAGTCGAATATTTATTGGTAGCGGATATAAGGTAGTTCGGGTATCGTGACGCGAATTGAGTCGTTCGACACACACACCGATATGTCAATGTTACCCTATGCGAATCACACTAGCGTAAGATACAGTAGATTCCATCGCTAATAACCCCAGTGGTTGATGCGACGCTTAACATTTTATCTAATATATATATACTGTCGCACTAGTCACTTTTCCAAGCAGTAGTAACGAAAAATTGTATGTCTTCCCGAGCTTTTTTTAACCATGCACGTTGCACAGCATTCCCAGGGTACTTGTGTGGTACATACGTTGTACTCTCATATAATGGTGCTATCAATTTTATGTTGTAATAGTAATATAACTTTTTTCAAGTAAAAATAACCGATAATATTTTTGAGGGTTTTTTTATTACTTGGCGTTGATTTTTAACTTTTTCAAGCTTTATCATATACCACGATTTACGATGTTGCCAATTCGTCTCGCGTTAATTGAGTGAGAAAAAGTAATAGAAAACAATTATACAAACTAACATAAACATTTAATGTAATCACCAATTGTTCAAAAATGCATATTTTTACAAATAGATGTAGAAAAGTAGTTTGAAAACGTATGTTCAATATGACGAGTATTTGATAGCCAACAGTTGATAACAGCCAATCGGCTCCATGTATAAGTATCCTGTTCAGTCAAAAAAGATTTAGGAAACGCGGAATAAGGTAATGGAATCCTTACACCTCAAGGCAGGACTATGAATGTTTGTGTAAGGTTCCTTGGGAACGTGGAATCCTTATCCCCTAAGAAGGGCCTACGAACACGGATGTAAATATCAATATCCCCCTATCATTATCGGAAAATCCTCCATCATTCCTACTTCCCCGACTCAAAAATTCCGAACACTCGAATCGGGCCCTCACTTCATAATGCGCTTTTCCAAACGTCCCAACGCATCGTCGGGAAACATCAAACTAAGGAGAAAAACAAAACTGAAAGTGTCGCGGCATCGTTCGCGCGCTAGTCGTGCAGGTAAGGGTGCTCAGCCAGTCTAGGCCGGGTACGTCGCGCACCCGCGACCCGGAGGATGCGCTCCGTATCCCGTGTGCATATGAAGACTTATGGACATCCATGTGTAGCAACGAAAAGTCAAAGTCATTAATAACTCGAACCGAAACGCCCATCCTTGCTACGCTCTCGCATCTTTTCTTTAAAGACGAACCCGCGCGCGTACGTTCGCTCATTCTCCTTCTCTCTTTATCACCTTTTTCCTCTTCATTCGCCTGCATATGTATATATACATATTAGTTTTGGGTACCTGCTAGGGTCAAAGCGGGATAAGAATAAGAGCAGAATGAAGGAGGAGCAGAGGAGGGAGGAGATCAAGACCGCGTGTTGTATATGTGGGAAACCGGTGTAGTTACCAAACTCTCCATCCCCCCTCCTCTCTCCCCCGGAATATATATTGTTTAGTATACCTGAGAAATTTAGTGGTCGGCGAGTAAATTTGTTGGGCGAGGCTGACCGCAGCGAGAGCGCGGGGCCAAGGGAGAACTCCGTGAGGAGTTGCTACAGCTTCTCCGCGCCTCGTGTCTTACACATACACGGCCCCCGACACGTATCCGTATCGTTAATAGTGCCGCAGATCTATCCAACCTCGCAATGATGTATACTCTTATTTTCGAGGACCCAGACTAAATAGCATGTTGTGTCGGAGGCTACACGCGCGCTTCAGTTAAGTTGCGGTTACGTGAAAACGGAACTTGGGTACAAAATAACCTAATAATGCTTATAAACATGTATATACCACATATTTTTTCCTGAGTTCCAATGTATACCCTTGCGGCTTTTTACGTATTACCCTTCCGAATTGAACCCTTTCCCATCACTCCCTATTCTCAATTCGCTAATCTAACCTCACTTCCGTTGCGTCCACCGCCGTCTTAAGTTACACTATGTCGCATTTTCCGAGGGTATGGGGAAACTGTGGGAAATTCGTACCGGTATAGGCGGCCCTATATTCTTCTGATTCTTTGGTGCACACACGTTTCACTCAAGTGTATCTACACTCAGGTCTCAGAAGGATTGGCCTTCCGCTCACTGGTTGGTGCGCCAGCCGGTGCACGGTTAAGCGGTCACCGTTCCGAGTATCGGTTGTGCACAATGCTGCTTAACTCGAAGTACCGCCGCAGCCGAGCCCCAACCGACTATCCAGCAGTGTCGGTTTACATACATGAATATATAGATAGTACCTTGAAGGCTAAGCGATGTCTGGTGACGAAGAGCAGAAGGGATACAAATTTGCACGATTTTCTACATTCCTTGTGCAGATTGTAATAGTTAAGAAAAATGCACCATGATTGATGATGGATCATGCATCAAAGACAAATTTGTTATAATCGCTGGTGGATCGTTAGTGGTTGGCAATCAATCTGGTTGTTTAATAGCCATGGTGTTGAAGTTTGCATCGATGGAATGCAACGAAAGTTCTATTTTATATTTTCATTTCCTGAATTTTATTATTATACAAGATCTTTGTTTTGCAGATTTGTATAGTAAATGACTCACTGCGTTTACCTTTTTTTCTTTTGCATTTTCCTCGAAATTATTTTATGAAACGCTGTAAGTCGTGACTCAAAATGTATCCATCCGATTCCCTACGAATTCGGATCAAAGCATAGTCTATAACATTTTCTGTCGTATTACCGGATGATTTTTTCATATGTTTATCCATTTGTTAATAACAAATGATTCAAGATGTTTTTTGGTCGAAAATCAAACTTCTGATTTCTACAGCTTGCCCTTTTCGCAATTTTATAAATTTAAAAAAGTATCCGGTTATACGAAAGTTTAATTATTATACTAAAAGTAAACTTTTCATTTTTCAATTCCGGTCACCCTGGTGGCCGCAACGATCTACACTGATTGGCCATGTACAGCAACGGCCGCACTATGTTTAAGTAATGACAACCACTTTGTTTATCAATATTTTCCAATTTTAAAAACTCAAACTTGGCAAGACTATGTAGTTTATAGTGTGTAAACTCCCGACCTTATCATCACAAAACTCTCATCAGGGAAAGATATCAATGTCGACCTGTTTTTTGAGCCCCAAGCTTATGCAGACCCGTTAACACGAGAGATCGCTAAAGTCACGCACCAACTGCGCGACTACTACCGTCGGTCGAAATTGTCTACCATATTTATTGACTCAAATATATTTCTTTGAAAATGACCAATTATCTATGTATCCGCTCATTTCCTGAACATTCACCTCGACCGATGAGGCAGTTCGATTTTCAACAATGCGTCGCCCACATGTGACCCACGCAATCAAACCGATCGGCAGAAATGTTTCATCTCCGCCGTGTGGCAGAAAACTATCGAGTTCATTATTTATGTTTTCTTCTTCTCGTTACACAACATCTAGACTGTATATAGTAGACAAAAGTCAGGAATGGTTCGGAATCTTCTTCGGCGGTCTTTTGTGAGGCTTTGGACGCGCCGGCATGACTCGTCGAAACGCCGGAGCTATGGCAATTCTTAATGATGAAAACACATCATTTTCTAGTAGCTCTTGCTCCATATGGGGTGCGTATCGAAAGGTGTGGTTCGGCCTCTCTCGACCCCCGTCGTGCGACAACGTGCCGATCTCGGGGCTTGTTCCACAACTTATTCGCCACATTGCCATTCTCTTGCAACAGAAACAAGTAGCAAACAAACGAAAAAGTTTGGCAGCTATAATTAGATTTTTTCTAGTAGGCACCAACCGTAAAAAAATGGTCAATTGTTTTTAATAAATATCGCGGTGTCTAAGGCAGTTGTGGCTCGAAGAATTTTGTTTCATCTCGTCTGTTTTTTACTTTTGATGAGAGGTCGAAAATGAAAAGATAGATCTGTGATGAGGGGGAATTTTTAATGTCACCATTGAGGCAGATAGGATTGAAGTTTGCATCGTTGGAGTGCTATGAAAATGATTTTTATTTACTTTCCCAAAATTGTATCAGCAAATTCTAGCTACGAAAATCACTTAATCATTGTTTAAGATGCTTCTTTGGAGATCTGTTCGAAATTTACACGAAGCTAATTGGTGTAGGAATAAAAACAATAAAAGAAAAATATAAAAAAGAATTTGAGGTGCGTTCAAATTATACAAACTCGAACATCATTGAGGCAAGGCTTCACGATGTATACTAGTCATCTCTGAATACATTTTTTTTTCCTCGAAAATTGAATTTGTTCTTTGCCATCTGTCGTCTCTCTCACAATACTTCATTTTCATTCAACTTACACTCTAATTTCACCATCGTTATACTGGTTTGCACATTTTTCTAGTTTCTACGTAATCACGAGCCTGCTTTTTTTAATCATATTATCATGAGCCATGCACTTTTTAATGTTATAATAGTTTTCGGGTGCATATTTTCATTGTAGGGTTCGTCCATTTACTTCTTTTTACTTGTGCAATTTTCGCCATGATTATCTTTTTCGTGCCCCTACATCAAGATAACAATTATTTTGTTTTATTATTATAATATAATTAATTGTATCTGCTTATTTTCTTTCTTTCAAATTAAATTATTTTATACATTATTTTACTTCGCTTTGTACCTACAAAAGGTTTTCTTCCTTTTGTTCCTGAAACTGTTTTCCGTCGTATATCTTTTGCTATTATATTATTTTGTTTGTATCCTGCATCTACTGACTTCGATTTTCCATTTGTCTCTCAGTCAACTCATGCGGCACCCGCTTTCCTTCCTTATGAATTTTTCCCATGGCGTGCAAACGTTTCGAAATATATTGCCGAATCACATTTAATGCCTCGACAAGTTGATCTTGTGATTGAGTGTCATCTTCATCCAATAACGCTTGCAGAACGGCGTCCGCAAATGTTTGCGGTCTTGCCGAGCGCTCCTTGTTCCCAGTCTCAAAATCGCCACTTCTGAACCGCTTGAACCAATTTTCACCCGTTGTTTTTGATGGTATATGTTCGCCGCAGGCCTCCTTAAGTAACCGACGTGCTTCAGCTGTTGTTTTTTTAGGTTGAAGCAGAAAAGCAATGCTTCCCGCAAATGCTGTTTATTTGGCACAAACTTTGACATTTTCGAGGTTAGAAAAAGGTCATTGTGTT
>OX101785.1:48843626-49049157 GCA_944452715.1 Ophion slaviceki | reverse complement strand
ATACATATATATTATAATTTTTATAGTTAGAAAAGAAAAACAATGTTTAAACATAATGATGTTGACGTTACAGTCCTCTTATAGCGCGTAGACACCTACGCGTTTTGCCGCAGATGTCGAGGCGTGGCGGACGCTGTATGCACCAAAACAGTCAGTATCGATACCGCTCTCTTTCAAAACTTTTTTGATCCATTTACTTAGAGTCTGCGTGCCCACTGCCTTATGCGGTTCTTTGAATGATATAAATAGGGTTTCGGTATCTCCGTGAATTTCTTGTGTCGATTTTAAGGCGTTACCCCCACTTGTAGCGCAAAATAAAGGCCTTTTTCATGAATGTTTTAAAGAAAACTACAAAACTTTTTTAATCAATCAATATACCATCTTAAAGAACACATCTTGAAGAACTTTCAGTAATTTTTTTATTGAAAAATATTACATTGTTTAGTGGCAAATGGCCGTCAATGAAATAATGTTTTTATATACACGGTTTGCGGTGACCAACATTGCGGCGAAGTGGATCATCTGAAAAAAAAATGCGGATGGATTTAGTCAAATATAAGTATAAACTAGTCTTTAATCGAAGGATTTTAAAAAATATTCATTTTTCACAAAATGGCGGACAGTCAAAGTTAATGGTTCGATTTTAACGAAAAAAAACGGCCGTTTTTTGGCTATAAAACGGCCATTTTTTTTTTCGAAAAAGAAATCGAACGATTAAAGTCTACATTATTATGTATTAAATAAGCCTGCAAAATTTCAAGAAGATCGGTTCATTAGTGTTCGAGTAATCTTGGTCACTGACTTCAGAAATGCCATTTTGAGAAAAACGCGTTTAAAGTTTCAATTTCAGTGTACACGAAGAAAATATTTTTTTTTGTAAACTTACATAGAGTCATATATTCCGGGCCCATACTTCCGTATGGGCCCGGATACTTATACTTCAAAAAAATGCAATAAAAAAATCGATTTTTTCAAAATCGCGAGTGGGGGTAACCCCTTAAGTGGTGGAGTAGCGTTTGAGCAGCGCAGATCTCTTTTTTTCTCGAAAAACGGCAGGTTCAGCACAGGCTGTTTCCTTCTTTGCCCAGAGGTTTTAATTTGAGCAGATATCTTAATTTCTATTTTTTCTTTTGATATAGCTATCTCATTAATGTTAATCAACGACAATGTCTGTATTCTATGACCCGTCACTAAATATAGCAGCGCCGCTAGTTTTATAGAAGGTCGTTCTAGCGTGATATTGTTGTTGGGTGTCCACGTGGCGAGAAGTTGAAGTACAACTTTCGGGTTCCATGTGGCATTATACTTGGGCAATTGTGGGCGAAGCTTGTAAGCACCTTTACATATCCTTTTGATCCGTGGATCCTCTGCGATGCTCGGGCCAAATATGAATGACAAAGCCGATCTACAGCAGTTAATCGTTGTATACGATGCTCCGTTGAAAAATTCTTCGGCGAGGAAGTCCTGAAGTTCTGTGAAGTTTATCATTAAGGGATCAAAATTTTTCCGATTACAAAACTGACGCCACTTTTTAATTGGACATTCGTACTGCCTTAGCGTTGATTCGGTGACTGAAGCTAAGGCGATTATTGCTGCTTTCTCAGATATTCCTCTCTTTGTTAGCGCCTTTTTGATAAAATCCCTGCTAGCAACGACAACTGTGGCCACAGTGGATGGGGTTCCCTGTTAGAGGACCGCAGTAAATAAATGTATGGCTCAAATCTTAAAGGTTTCGATTCCATCATGCTCATAAATTACGGATACCAGGCTTGCGACGGTAAATGCATCGACTGCGATCGACCCCGGATCTTTTTTCCATGAAATATAAGTGTAACATTTTTTGTTAATTCGACGAGCGAATAAATCTATATCCGGATTGCCCAATACTTTTCGAATTCTTTGAAAGGCTTTTTCTGTTAACGCGTATTCCGTTTCAGGCTCCAGTCATCTAGATTCAAAATCTGGCTCAGAATTATTTTTAGATTGAATATACGATGCGAAGAGCCAAATGTTGCGGCGTTCGCACCATATCCACATCTTTTTCGCGATTTCGCTTAATTTCTTACTGCCCATACCACCCATATGATTGATGTATGACATTGCTGTTGTATAGTCAATCCTTAACAGAATATTACAGTCGCTCAAGTTTTTAGCGAAACTTTTCAGTGCGAAAAAGGCCATAAGTAACTCTAGGTAATTTATGTGAAATTTACGTTCTTCTTGAGACCAAAAACCGTGGATTTTTTTCTTTTGGCAACACGCCCCGTTAACGATTAATCAGAAAATATTTCCAACAAAAATTTAGAATTGCTTATTGGCTTAACAATTTTTAATATATTGTCTTTCCACCATTTGACATCCGCGTCTAGCTCGGGGTTTATTTCGATAACGGCTTTGTAATTGTCGTGACACTTCTTTAGTGCTATAACTTTCGCCCTCTCAATTTTTTTTAAATATACCCAACCATATGTCGCTGCTTGGCAACAAAAGCCAAGAGATCCAATAAATTAAGCAAATTCCCGAATTTTACATCTTCTGACCCATTGATATTTACGAATACGTTTTGATATACAGGGTGAGGCACATAAAGTGTTACAGAGCAATAGCACTAAAACTATTGATCATTGTAACAGGAAATTCTGAGGCGATTATCCTCGACATGGCGACATCCCAGGTAGGAAATTAAAAGGCTGACGATGGAAACAAGCTTGTGCGAGCCTTGTTTCACCGAGCCTGAGTAAGACAGACCTGGCCCAGGTTTTATTGCATCGTTTGGAGCAGCCTGGAACCAAGACTGGCTGCTTAGCCTAAACTCAGGGTTATTTCAAGCTTCATTCAGCCGGTGAATTTTGAGGCTGAAAAATCAAGGCTGGATGCAGGCTTGTTTCAGGTTGTGATAAAATAAAATAAGTTTAAAATAATATTTTTTCTGTACTTTTATGAAAAAAAAATTTTGCAATAAATTTGTCGGGTGCAAAGGCACGAACAACGAAAGCGAAGGAGGCAGCTCAGAACATTTAAACATATGCTCTTATCGATATTTATGAGGTACACAAAAAAGTATATACGAAAATAAAAGTACGCAATAAAATAAAGTTTTGTTTTTTCAAATATTTTTTATATATATTTTGTAACAAATAATATAACAAATAATAAATATATATAACAAATCAAATGAATTCTTCACAAATTTATTAAATTTACCCCAATGTAGAATATAGAAAACTAAAAACAGGCCTCATATAGCCTCGGGAAGAGTTTGGGAAAAGCCTGGTCATAAATGCTCGTGAAGGCTTCATTAAGGCTCGTTTTGAGCCTTGTTGTTTCGTCGTTTCAGGCTTAGTACAGGCTTTTCTACCAGCCTTTGGTCAAGCCTGTGTGCAAGAGCCTGAAACCGCGTTATCATTCAGAGGTTCAGCTAGGCCTGAAACGAGGCTGGTGCTCAGCCTGAATTAAAAAATGTGAGCCTTGTTTCAGAGCTTGGCGAGCCCTTTTTTCATCGTCAATTCCTACTTGGGATAGCGAGATTTCTCGAGGGCGCCAAAATTTTTGTCCGTCCATCATATCACCATCATTTTTCACACTGTAGCGAAATGTGAATGTAAAGTAAAGCGTGTCGACCAACCATTATCGATCTTCGATGCCAGCGCTTTCGTACGAACGCATTACGCTGGACTAAGACGGTCTAGAAAAGGAGAACTGAGGGGTGGCACCTTTGCGCCAAATTATTGACAAATCAAGGCTTGGATCCTGGAAGAACGGGAAGGGATCGAGGAGCGTATCGATCGCATGCGAAACATCGATTGACGCCCTGTCGAGTTTTCGTTCGGAGAGCACTCCCTGCCCGGTTCTTGTTCGGAGAGGTTCCTTGTCCAGTCATTGTGCTGTGAGGACTCTCTACCCAGTTGTGCTGGGAGGACTCCTTGTTTAATTTCGTACGTAACGTCTGTAAATTTGTTCGCTGAGCGCGTCGGCCCTCGGGTTACCTCATTCAACGATTCTGGTGATAGAATCATTTTGCGGAATTTATTGTAAAATATTTTGTGAGTGTGGCATCGACGAAGATTTTCCGTGTCTTTTGGCAATTATTTCGTCTATGCTGTAACCGTTGGAACAACACGTGGGAAATCCACGGTCACTGTGAGAAGAGAAATTTGACGAGTGACGGTTCGTCGAGGAACAATTGAAGGAAGGTTATTCGACAAAATCTCGCTTCTAAGTTTATTGGAATCCTAGAGTATGTGCGACAGAACGTGAGTCTAATAAAGAACCTTATGTCTTTTTCTTTAAGCATGGGAACTTTTCTTTAATAACGCAATTTCGCCAATGGGTCCCCAACTGTTCCTGTCCTGTGTGCGAGTCCAAGCTCTCCGCATAAGAAAATTTATCACGAGTCGTTAGCTTCGTCAAAGCTAGCTGGCGCCCAACTATCTATACGTTTATTAAATAATTAATCATAATTTGAATTGAATAAGCCAAACTAGAGCCCTATCAACCGACGGACCCCGGTCGCGGTAGGTGGAGGAAAAATAAAATTCCTGTCTCATCATATCCAAAAATGTTTCAAACAAAAGTTGCAGTGTTCGAGAAGGCCGTCATACTGGACCACCCTATTTTTTTATCGGTGGAGGCGCTGAAGCTACGTCAAGGTCAACTCCACTTTTTTAAATGGAATGGTACATTTTTTATTCAACCATCTAGTGGAGCATCTCAAGGCGCATAAAAAACATAAGGGGGTAAAAGTCGTTCAAGGTCATTCAAGTCAAATATTTCAAATATTAAACAGTCATTTGATTAACATCAAATATTTCAAATATTAACACATTTGGTAGTGATACGGATATTTAGATTTGTATTTCATTTTAAAACTTCAAAATCTACAAAAAAAACTTTTAAAACATTTAAAACTAAATATCTCGGATCGCTACCAAATATTTGGTACGATCCGAGATATTTAGATTTGTATTTTATTTTAATAGGTGACCTTGAATGACCATGAACGACTTTGACCCCCTAATGTTTTTTATGCGGCTTGAAATGCTCCACAAGGTGGTTGAACAAAAAATGTACCATCCCATTTAAAAAAGTTCAGCTGACTTTGACGTAGCTTCAGCGTCTTCACCGATCAAAAAAATAGGGTGGTCCAGTATGACTGAACACTGAAACTTCTTCTCTAACACTGAAACTTTTGTCTGAAACACTTTTGGATATGATCAATAGTTTGAGTGCTATTACTCTGTAACACTTTATGTGCCTCACCCTGTATTTGCTCGTTTATCCTAGAAATGTACATTTTTGAGCTGGAGACAACTTGCTTTTTTTCATAATTAATAACGAAGCCAAGACTTTCTAAATGTGATATTGTTTGCTCGGCATTGTTCAAACAATTTACGAAATAGTAAAATATCGTCGAGATAGATAACGGACATGAGCCCTCTTTTTCTTAGAAGTGTGACAATAGGTCTCATTATTTTCGTAAAAATTAACGGCGCGCAGTTTAACCCAAATGGTAAAACCGTGAATTCAAAAAGTTGACCTTAAAACAGAAAGCGTAAGTATTTTCTATGTTCATTCGTAATAGGCACGACGTAGTACGCGTCTTTAAGGTCTATCGTTACCATGTAGCATCCGCGATACATAAGTCTCTGTGCCGTCCTGTCATCTTCCATCTTAAAATGCGCTGTGTCTATAAACTCATTAAGAGGTTTAAGATTTAATATTAGACGGTTGGAGCCATCAGGTTTAGGCGTCAAGAAAATTCTCGATATAAATTGTCCGTTTTTAGCGTCGCATATACGAATTGCCCCTTGCAATAATTTATTTAATTGTTCCGTTATGGCTTCAATTTCGTTATTCGACGACGAAGGTTCGCAAGGTTGTTGATTCTGACGAATTTCTGTTTTAAACGGTATTTTAAATCCTGTGATGGTGTTTAGAATAAACCCATCGGATGTGACTGTTCTTCAGTTTTCGGTAAAATGCCTCAGTCTACTAGCCAAAATACTCACATCCTCTAATTGCGTTTCTTGTGTGTTCTGTTGCTCGCTAAGTACGCCCAGCGGGGAGGGGGCTGGTACGGCTTGTATTGCCCGCCCCACGACTTTCTCTGTGGTGGCCGTGATTGCACGTATTTCCTGTTCATCTGTTGAAACGGGCCTTTCGTGTTTTTTGACACATGTTTGATAGCAGTCTTTTCCGGCAGTTTTAACTCTTTGCATGATTTCTCGAGTAGTTTTGCCGCCTTGACTTACTCTTTAAGTTGCTTACCGAAAAGAAATTCATCCACTTCTGCAATCTTGAGCGTTTCCTTCAACGAAGCCCGGCTTGCATCGTCTGAGCGAGAGCGGGAGCGGACGCAAGAACGTGAACGCGCGCTGTCGCGCGAGCGAGAGCGATGACGAGAACGCGAGCGTGAAGCCTTACGTCGCCTCGACGCGTGGGAGCACAATAGTATCTCTCTCTCTCATTTCTCGTTGTATCGGTGTTGAGTTGAACTGTAACAAATTAGGGGTTAACTTACGTTTCCTATGATGCTTCCGTTTTTTCTTTTTCCGCATCTTCTTCTCGAGCCGTCTTATACGATCTCGAAGATCCTTTTCTTCATCCTTTGTGCCTTTCTTCCCCATTTTCCTTAAAACTTTTCTTTTTTTTCACGAATGTGTGGTTCCTTCGGCACCAAAATGAAGAATGAGGCTAGTATCCGAGAGTGGCCGCCGCGAGGGCGCGGAGGAGCCACCGTCTCGGTTTTTTTAACTTTGAATAGGTGGTAATATCGGCAAAGAGTGGAGGACTACCAAGTAATCTCAAGGAAGAGGCACGAAATACAACTAAATATTTTATTTAATCCTAATAAATCGACGATTCAGTTCCATCTGCTCAAAAAACAATTTAGTTGAATCCACAAAATCTATTTGATCTTTTTTAAATTTAAATTAGATGAAATTTTCGTAGAGTCAACCATTTTTCTATTTGATTGAATGGTTTGTCTTTATTGCAACACACATATCGAAGAGTCGTGGGGGTAGAGAGAGGGAGAGAGACGAATTATATATATATAGGTTATGTTAGAAAAATATATAGCATGTTATTCGATAAAATTCTCTAATTATCACAGTGATATTAACTAATTGATATAGTTTATGTGATACAGCAAATAATTATAGGAATTAATTTGGTCTCTTAGCCATATCTGCGACTAAGATGATACAAGCACTCGGTAGCACAGGGGCAGCATCCGTAGCTATGAGTAGGTAGGTTCGATACCCATATAGGTGAAATATTTTCTTCGATAGAAATCATCTCATAAGGCTAGGAAATGAAGATCTATGATCCAAATCGTTGTCGTAAGACTCTCGATTAAGTAGTAGTAGTAGTAGTAGTAGTAGTATTTATTCCATGGTATACCCTGTAAGGGGGTTTACATCTATACTCCCTCTCCCCTTCTGTTCAGCTTTACATTTCTTACAATTCTTTCAATTTGTATCTATGTCTTTCCGTTTTCGCAACATTTTTTATACACCTGTATTTCCTTCTCTTTGCGCTACCTGCTTCGTCAATCTCTCAAATTCTTTTACGTACACGCATATCTGTTTGACCGGCTACTTCCTCACTAACTCTTCTAATTTTTGCCTTAGTTCTTCCCCCTCTTTGTTTTCCAGCACTTCTTCCAGTTTTTCCACTAGTTCCGCTCCGATTTTTTCTTTCACCGCTTTGCAGCCACAAATGTGTTCCACGCTCTCCCCCCCCCCCCCCACACACATTCGGCAGTTGGTGTCTCTGTACCCCGTGTTACCTTTTTTCCCTACATTTCCGCACCTTATCTTTGCCCATAATTCCTTTGTTTCCCCACTGAGATCCTTCATTTCCCAATATTTTTCCATTTCTGCTTTTGTTTTCTGCCCCTGTATTCTTTGCAGTACATCGATTTGACGATCCTGCACCAGTCGTTTTGAATTTCTTGTTCCCTTTTGATTTTTATACCCCTTTCCACTTTCTGCTCTAATTCTCTCACATTCTCGCTTCGTATTTCCTGCCATATTCCTCCTTCTCCCACTCCCCGCAAGGCATTCTCCAATTCCTCCCCCCATTTTGACGGGTTTCCATTAATAATTCCTCTTACTTCTTCTTTCAAACACACCGTCGGCCACCTTCCTTCTTCCATCTTTATTACTTCTACCAGGTATTGTGCCGCTCTTTTCCATGCTTCGATTTCCACCCCTCTGCACCCCGCTTCCATTCACCAAATATAATTTGGTGTGTTCGGACTGATTCCCATAGCCATTTTTACGTATTTTCCCTGCCATCTTTCCAAGATTTTCCTCTTTCTCCATCCCCATACTTCTGCTCCATGCAACATCCCACGTTTTACGATTGCCCCCATCAGCTGTAATCTATTTTTTAAGCTGCTTATCTTTGCTCTTTTGAACACCCCCCAAGTTGCGTTGGTCACCTTTTTTACTTTTCCCGCTACGATCTTCAAATGTTTTTCAAAGGAATTTCCTGTAGAGAACCATACCCCTAGGTACTTGTACTCTTTGACTATTTCCAGTTCTTGTTCCCTGTACTCCCATTTTTCCCTCTTCTTTTTTCGTCCCCCGTTCTGGAATATCATTATTTTTGTTTTGTTGATGTTTACTGTTTATTTTGTTTATTTCCACGTATCTTTCGAGCGAGGTCAGCATGCTCCTCAACCCCTCCTCCTCGTCGGCCACCAAGGGAATATATCATCCGCGAATTTTAACGCGAAGATCTTTTTTCCTCCTATTACAGTTCCACCCTCATTTTTCCTTTCCCAGATCCTGTCTATGTCCTCAATATATAGACTAAAAAGCGATGGACTAAGCGGGCATCCCTGTCTTACTCCCCTCTTTGTCTCAAATCTTTCTGTGACCCCCTCCCCTGCCACCACTTCGTTCACCGTTCCAGCGTATATATTCTCAATTGCTTTTATCAACCAACCTTGTATGCCCACCTTTCTAATTTTTCTCATCAGGATTTCTCGGTCTATTATATCAAACGCGGCTTTGAAGTCGACAAACGCTGTAAACAATTTTCCTTTTTTCCTTTTCAGCTTATTATTTACCAACGCGTTTAATACAAAGACGTAGTCCCTTGTTCCTCGCCCCGCCCTGAATCCCGCTTGGCTTTCTTTTAGCACACCCCTTCCCTCCAACCAATACCTGAGCCTTCCCGTAAGTATATTGGCGAGTAATTTATACCCTATATTTAGCAGTGTTATCCCCCTATAGTTGGCCGCACATTCCATCTTCCCCGCTTTGTAAATGGGGACTATCCGCCCTATTTCCCATCCTCTTCCCATATCTCCTTTCGTCCATAGCTCGTTGAGTATATCCCACATTTCCCTCAACCCTTCTTCGGGGAGATTTTTGACAAACTCTGCTTTCAGCCCGTCCTCTCCTGCTGCTTTTCCGTTTTTTCATTTTTTTAAGCACTTTAATCATTTCCTCCCATTCAATTTCTCTATTTATTTTTTGCAGCCATTTCTCGTTCTCCCCCTCCCCTCCTGTATCCTCCCCGCCATTTCCTCTCACTGCGTCCCTTTCTCCCCCTCCTAACAGTTCCTGGAAGTGTGCTAGCCACTCTTCCTTACTGATTTGTTTGCCCATGTTTACTCTCTTCGGTCTGAATTGCTTGATCGCTTTCCACAATTCCCCCAAGTTCCTACTTGCCTCTACCGTTTTCCATTTTTCTTCCCAAACCTCCATCTGCTTCTGTTTTCTCATCTTTTTTAGTTCTTTTCTGGCTTTGACCAGTTTTTTCTTTGCTCGCTCGCCCCCGCTTTTTATATATTTTTTCAGCCTTCTACACACTACTTTCCTTTGCTCCCTCACCTCCGTACACATTCTTCTTCCCCCTTGTGTCCTATGCCCCACCCTCCTCACCATACCTATTTCCTCGGCAGTTTTTTTTATTAACCTTTTTAAGGGGTTACCCCCACTTGCGATTTTGAAAAAATCGATTTTTTTTATTGCATTTTTTTGAAGTGCAATTTGAAGTGCAGTTTTTTTTTGATGCCCGGAATAGATGACTCTATGTAAGTTTACAAAAAAAAATATTTCCTTCGTGTTCTCAAAATGGCATTTCTGAAGTCGGTGACCAAGATTACTCGAACACTAATGAACCGATCTTCTTGAAATTTTGCAGGCTTATTTAATACATAAAAATGTAGTCTTTAATCGTTCGATTTTTTTTCGAAAAAAAATTGCCGTTTTATAGCCAAAAAACGGCCGTTTTTTTTCGTTAAAATCGAACCATTAACTTTGACTGTCCGCCATTTTGTGAAAAATGAATATTTTTTAAAATCTTTCAATTAAAGACTAGTTTATACTTATATTTGACTAAATCCATCCGCATTTTTTTTTCAGATGATCCACTTCGCCGCAATGTTGGTCACCGCAAACCGTGTATATAAAAACATTATTTCATTGACGGCCATTTGCCACTAAACAATGTAATATTTTTCAATAAAAAAAATTACTGAACGTTCTTCAAGATGTGTTCTTTAAGATGGTATATTGATCGATTAAAGAAGTTTTGTAGTTTTCTTTTAAAAAATTCATGAAAAAGGCCTTTTTTGCGCTACAAGTGGGGGTAACGCCTTAACCTCTCCCATCTATCCTTTCCTCCTGTCGCTGCCTACTTCTCTCTCCAGTTTTTCTTAAATTTCGCTTCTTATCCCCCAATCAGTTTTTCTGTCCTCGTCAGGACTACTTCACCGCTTTTTTCTGTCCCTCCTTTCTCTGCCTTCCCTCCGTCCTTTGCTCCTTCCCGCTCGCCGCTCAAACTAATCATTATAGGCAGATGATCCGATTCAATCCTTACCTGTATCTCCATCCTCCTAACCAGATATTCTTTTCCTTCCTCTACAATAACATATTCAATTACTGTGCCTTCTCCCTCTCTTTCCCCCACAAAAGTGCACTGCCCTTCCCAGTCGCCGTCACATCTCCCATTCATCACCAATAGTCCCTCCTCATCGCAGAAATCCATCAGCCTCCTTCCCTCTGCGTTTTTCTTTTTGTCTTTTGATTTCCTCGCTCCTTCCTCGTAATTTCTGAGTTTACCCCCCTCTTCCCCTATTCTCGCGTTCATATCTCCAATCAGGACCACACTTCTTCGCTCTTCCTCAGCCGTGCTTACCACTGTTGCCAAGACCCTTTTTAGATTTTGAAAGCCACCGTTATTGTATATTGTTATTATGCTTACATTTTCCCTGTCTTTGCCTGCTTTTACTCCCCTAATTACCAGCTCTTCTTTCCACTCCTCAATTGTTATCTCTTCTGCCAGACTTATTCTTACTCCGACTAGTTGCCCCCCTATGGCTCTCCCTTTCCTATTTTTCCGTGTCGCATGTTTTGCGCCCCACTTATAGTCTCTATCCAGCATACACGTCACTTTGCTCTCGTCCTTTTCTTCTAGCCAAGTCTCTTGCAAGGCAATTATGTCGTAGTTTCTCAGCCACTCCCATGTTTCGTGGATTTTCCTGGCACCCGCGATGTTCCACGTTACTATTCTTATCTCCTGCCCTCTACGCTCTTTCTCGTGCGCCACGAAACCCCTTCCCGCTGTTGTATCCACCCCACCTTCTTGGTTGCTTGGTTGTCTCTCGTTCCCATCTTCCTTCCTCCTCGTTCTATTTTCTCCATTCTCCCTCATACTTAATTTTCTGGTGTCCCATGGCGACTTCTTCACCTCTTCTCCTGATTTCGGCCTGCGCTTCTACGTGTTTTTGCACCTCCTCTTCCCGCGCCGTCCAGTCGTCCGTGATGCTAATGTCCCTCCCCCCCCTTGGCTTCTGTAGTTTCCGTTCACTGTCTCCGCTTTATTTTTTACGGAACCTAGTCTGACCAGGAGCCCTTTATCTATCCACTTCCACCTTCTCATGTCCGGTCTCACCCCAGTTTGCTTCTGTATCGCAGCACTCACATTTTCTACCACGTATCTGCTCGTCCGTCTTACTCCCCTCACGATTATGTTCATTTTTCGCCTTCTTCTTTCTTCTTCTTCTCTTCTCCACTTTCTCCTCGATAGCCGTTGTAGCTGTCTGTTGTTATTCTTCCGCTGTTCCCGGGAGCTTTTTCATCGTCGAGTTTACCTCTATTGTCCCAGCCTTCATTATTTTGTTGCGCCTCTTCTTCTTGTATTATCAATTTGTTTTCGCTGTTGCTAATATTGTTCATGTTTTCGTTGTGCACTGACTTTTGATTTCCGTTCTCGTCGCGTCCATTTTCCTCTCCCCTATGCTCGTCCCGCTCGTTCACCTTTTCGTTATCGTAGACTTTGTGCGCCCACAACTCCTGCTGTAGTTGTTCGTTTTTTTCCTCTAGTGCTTTGATCCACAGGTCCCTGTTCACCACTTGAACCTCCCATTTCGTTTGTTCAATCCATAATTTTGCCTGCATTTGCACTAATTCATCCTCTAATTCCTCTTTTTTCTTCTCATTCTCATTCAGCGTCGTTTTTATCTCCTTTATAATTTCTCTTGAGTCCGTTTTCCACTCTTCTTTCCAGGACGCCTCCCATTCCTGTCTCCATCTCTCTAGCCATATTTGCATCTCTTCCATCTCTTGTCGTCCTCTCTCCTTTCTTGTCGTCGGACCTCGTTCGTCCCTTCGTCCCTCCCGGCCGTCTGTGTTTTCCTCCTGTCTTTCAGTTCTGATGTTTTCTTCGTCCTCCCTGCCCCTCTCGCCTGTTGCTTCTTCGCTCTTTTTGCCGAGTTGTCGCCATCCTTTTTCCAGGCTCGGTGATGTCGGCAACTTGCATTTGGTTGTAAATGCTTCACTCTCCGGTATTCCCTCCAGTTCGTCCTCTTCTTTCCCCTCCTCCTTTTTATCGTTCCTTTCTTCCTCGCGTTCCTCCGTCTTTTTCGTCCCCCAGAATCTGTCCAGACTCTGCGACGCGGGCGCGCCCCGTTTCCTTGCTCCCACCGCACCTGGTGGTCGTCCTCTTTTCTTCTTACCGACCGCTCCTTCCTTTTCGCTCAGCGTTTCCTCTCCATGCCGCTCCTCGCTGGTGGCGCTTTCGTTCTCTTCCGCCTTTTCGGTGCTAACCTTACTTTTTTCCACTCGCGATTTTCGTCTGCACTTCCTTTAATATGCTTTCTTCACGGTGTTTTTCTCTCGTCACTTGCGCCCCACCCCCTGACTGTCCTTATCCTCCCCACTTTCCAATTATCTTTTTTGATTCTGCTTGCTTCTATACTTTCTATCGCCCGGCTTCATGGAGCGCGTCTTGTGCTTACCGTGGCTCACGCCAGCCTCCCTCTCGATTAAGTATTTTATTTTATTTTGGATTTATGAAATATTTTAAGCATATAGTACACTTAGATTTACAGTGTACATTGTAAGCAAATAGAGATTTACTTGAATCGAATCTTTATTTATTCAATTTGAATATATGCAATATTTGTAAGCTAAGGAAAAAACTAATTTGATTTAAATAGATCCTATTTGAATTAAATATTTTTTGGCAATGCAATAGGAATCCCTACTGGATACCGATGGAAATCCCTTTTGGATCCCGGTAGGGAATCTCTGATCGGGATCCAATGGGGTACCCTATTGGATCCCTATCAGGAAGCACGGAGAAGTAGGGGAATCCTATAGGATTCCTAACACAATTTCTACACGGGATATCTCGAAGTGTTAGGAAACAGCTTTATTAAAGAAAAAAGGGGGCTACCTTAGGGCGATACCTTAACTGAGAAAAAAGACCATCATCCAGTTCGGATAATCGAACGATCGGATACGGCGCCGAAGCGTTCAGATAACTGAAAAATTCGAATAATCGAGGTTCTACTGTACTGCAACCATGCACCTGCAACCGGATGTTCAGGCAAGGTGGCAATATTTGCGGTTAATCTGATTGCGTCTTTGTCCCTAGATGCGAATCCTCTAATGTTAGAGGACCTGTACGATTTTTTTGCAATATCTAAGACTATGATAGGTTCATGACCACAACATTCATCTGTGGAACAATTTGTCATTTGATCCATGTATATATAAACATTTTAAGGGAATTATTAATGCCATCCTCTTCAATAGGTACCCGATGATAATTCTCTTCCAATCCTGACTTTCCGAGGACCTTTTTCACCATCGCTATTCGGGGCAATGGAAAATACAATCGAATTGAATGCGCGCGCATAGAAGCCCGGATTTATCGTAAAATGGCTGAGCAAAATAACTTAAAGGGATAACAATGGGATTAAAGTTTGCATTGTTGGAATCCAATGAAAATTAATATTTCTAAATGGCTTCAATTGCCTTTGGTACATTTTACGCACGCAAATCCCTTAATCATTTATTAAGGTTTCTATTCCGAGTTTACAATAACCTTTTGATAGTTCTGCAAAAAAGATCTTGCACAATAATAAAAAATAAGGAAATTAAACTATAAAATAGAAATGTCGTTACATTTCAATGACGCAAACTTTAATACCATGAATCAAAAATGATCACGCATTCATATTTATTAATCTTCAAAAACTGAAAATTTAGTGCAATATAGCAAGAACTTCCGTTCTATGTATTACAAGGCTGCTGTTATTTGTTACAACTGTATTGCATGAGTAGCCACGGTGGGGTAGGGTGGGGTCACCCTCCCGCGGCTCATGTAGTCACGCAAAAAATATAAGAAAATCAAGTTACATTATTTCAATATTGACATTTCAAAATGAGTACAGAACTGATACAGAATAGTATTGAAACTACGAGTAGATAATTTTACATCTATGCGTCTGTTACGTCCGAAGCCGTTTAGAAAAGATATATATTTCTAGAGTTATAAGCGTCGAGCGGTAAACGCTTTACTCCGATTACTACCCTAATGAGTCACGAGTGCTCTTCGGGATAATAATTGTGTGGGAACGTTTGCTGTGAGACCTCGAGAGATCTTGTTTCTTTTATGGATATAGGAAATTGGTAATAAAGGGACTTCAATGTCTTGAGTCACACAATAGTTTAATAAACACTCGATGAAATAATAATTTGGTACATTCCGAGTAAATCGATAATGTGATAAATACCTTTGACAATCAGGAGTGGTGTCGTCGCTTTACAATAACGTATTCTTGCTTTCGTTGAATATTTCTTTAAACACACAAGCGTACTCTCACAATCTTCTAGAGATCTGGTCGCGGATTAACAATAATTTGTACTTGAAATATTTGGTCGTTTAACCCTTTTGATTATAAAACAATATAAATTGACTTTTATAATTACGCCGAATTACACTCTTCTACAGAAGACCCGGATTTCGGACAGCGTAACGACGCGTGAAATTTTTTTGTTGAGACTGAACTTATTATAATATACGTCCGATACTACTGTCAGATCACTCTCTTCTACGGAAGACCTGGATTACGAACAGTGTATCGGCGTTAAAAACTTCGGCTATACTGCGCTCTTGTCGTCGAGACAAGGAGGTTTTATAAGGGCGAGATGACTTTGCCAGAAGGGCTACTCTCTTAATTTGGGCACAAAGAAGAACCATTTTTCGTCTAATATCCGAGAGTTCGACCTCCTCGGAGATGCAATAAAGGTTGGATATTTTGGATCCTTATCATAGGGCTTGAGGCTCCGGCCGGAAAACTTTTATTACTGCTCTTATGCAGAGCGGGAAAAAATAGCAGAGCGGCTCGCAACACGAAAATACATGCATTAGGTATTGTGCCCAGTTGATAAACAAGGAAAGCGTATATCTTCGCCATGGTCTGTGATGCACGCGTCTATGGCGTGTGAGAAGCAATACAATTGTGATAGGTATCTCGAACGCTTATATTTTGGTTGCGTTGAAAAATAAAAATAGCTGACTCTATTGCTTCTCGCACGTGTACAATTATGTGTGTGCTGGTCAAAAAGAAATCACAGAAAAACGTCGTACGTGACACCTCCCCACTTAGACTAGTCATCGTCCTCGGTGACTTCAAATTTATGCCTATTAAAATATGGCTGTATTGGAATATGTATAAATGGTACAAGAATCATTCACTCTAAGTTTGAAATATGGTTTCAACATCTGGTTGTAAAATTCAGGGTCGTGAGGAGTAGGGTACCAAGTTTTTCAAATTGGATGTGGATTATGAATGTCGTTCTGATAGCGTTTCTCCATAGACTCGTCATCCTTGATGTGGGTGACAATGTATTTCGTGCGTTTCGACATCTGACGAGGGTTTTGGTAATGAGTTCGGTTATTGATCGATCGGTATTGGGTTTGTAAATTCCACCTGATGTGCATATATGTCTTCTGACAATGCTCTCCTCAAGGAAGATACATCTAGACATTGCGACTGTTCAGCGGATTACAAACCGAGGTTGTATGTAGCCGTCAATGTTTCGACCAGGGACGGACATATAAAAATATGTATAAACGTGTGTATATATATATATATATATATATATATATATATATATGTATATATTTATGTACCCCTTTTTTTTGAAACCGATACTCTCCACTCGATGTTCTTGAATACGCATCGAAATATGTTGGAAACTGATTTGACATTCTGCGGTGTTTCCGGATATAAGGATCGGAACAGAGGGTAGGTGATGACTGTAATAGCGGAGTTGAATCCATTGGTATATAATAGAAAGTTTAAATATTCTAACTTCCAATCACGATATCATTCTTTCTTGAAATTTAATATGCATTAATTTGCGTCCGTTATCGTTATCATTATAGTTATTAGTTAATGTCGGTAATGTATTACTATGTATCATAGGTTTTTCAACGTTCTGTCTATAGTTTTCTATATTGACAATATTTGTTTGTTTTAATGGGCATACGGTTATCGTATGGTTATTACGGTTTTCGCCTCGAACGACATCATGAAAGACGGTTTGGTACTCTAGTATAGCAGATCAGTTCGGCATTTTCGCAGCCATCGCTTCCGTGGGCATTCTTGCAGTTCTTAATGTTTGAGCGCCGTCAGCGATGTTGTCTTTGTTGGACAGCATCCAATGCATCGATGGATGTGGCTTGCTTGTTGTTTGTCGACCTTAAGTTTTGTTGGAAATGATGAGGTGTCATTCAGTCGACGTGAGGCGAGGTTTAGCCTTAGGTTCGTGGTAGAGCCGGTAATGCTGTCGATTGGTTGGTCTTCATGAGCGGGTGAAACACAATTTCCGAGTGGAAGCGAGGGGAGAATTGTAATTATATTGTATACATTTGTTTTGTTCCTTTGGAAATCCTTTGAAAAATAAGAAAAACGTGTTATTGATGCACACATACAAAATAAAATATAACATTAGTGATATTCAACTATAAAGTATTAGTAAGTCACTCAAGTAGTAAGATAAATAGTCATCATATACAAGGTTTTAGTTTGTCTAAATGTTTAATTATACGTTTTGTAGTTTCTGTTTC
Source organism: Ophion slaviceki (assembly GCA_944452715.1). Lineage (NCBI taxonomy): Eukaryota > Metazoa > Arthropoda > Insecta > Hymenoptera > Ichneumonidae > Ophion > Ophion slaviceki. The sequence goes on along the minus strand of OX101785.1, from coordinate 49,031,769 downwards.
TAGTACAGCATTATGATTATTGAGGATTTCAGTTATCAAATATGGTCCGGTGTAATGACAGTCGAATTTTCCTCTTCGCGGTTCTTTTATTACGTAGGCCATATCTCCCGGTTTGAAGTTAACTTCGTGAATTTGCCTATCGTAGTACCGATTGGAGCGATATTTGAATTTTAATAACGATTTGGAAGCGAGTTGTCGCATTTCATTCAATCTGGATGTAAGGTCGCACAAGTAATCGCCATAAGTTTTGATTTTCTCAGCGGAAGGAAAAGAGCTTGGGATACGGGCAGGTTTACCGTATACGAGTTCGAAAGGAGTGAAATTAGTAGATTCGTGGATTGAGGTGTTATAGGAGAACATTGCAAAAGGGATGAGTTTGTCCCAGTCTTCGTATTTGTCAATGTAATGCTTAATAAATTCAGTCAAGACAATGTGGCTTCGTTCTAAAGATCCATTGGATTGGGGATGGTAACCTGAAGGTGTAACGTGTTTGATTTTAAATAGTTTGGCAAGGTGGTGAAACACTTGTCCAACAAAGGATCTGCCTTTATCGCTCAGAATGATTCTTGGGGTTCCAAAATGAATTATGACGTTACGAGCTAGAGCGTCAGCAATTGTTTCAGCTTTTATATCGGGTATGGGTACAGCAATGCAATATTTCGTCAGATTGTCCTGTATGGTGAGGATATGTCGATTTCCATTTGGCGTTATGGGCAATGGTCCCACTGTGTCGATCGAAATTTTGTCAAAGGGTTCTGCTGGCGTATCAGTAATTATCATAGGCTCGCGTGTTTTAATCCGAGTCAGTTTTTCTTCTTGACAACTGGGGCAAGTTCTCACGTATTCCGTTACTTCAGCTTTGAGGTTAGGCCAATAAAATCGTTCTCGAATACGTCGATAAGTTTTAGTTACTCCTTTATGTCCGCCTAGTAAACTCTTGTGATACTCGGAAATTATTTCGCGTCTTATTTCTTCGTCCGGTATTACAACGTTACCTTTGCAAAGGACAATAGAACAATCGCAATCGTTTAAACATTCTTCGAGTATTTCCGTTATAAAAGCGTGACTGTAAGTTTCTAGCATGTCTCCCGGTTTTGATATCCGTAATGATTTGATTTGATACTCGGTTATCACGTCTTTTACAGTATGGAGCACATTTTTCAGGTCTTGGATTGAAAAAGTTTCAAAGTGTTTACTTTTCAGTACAGCACTAAAAATTTTGTTGGTGCCTTTTGTCGTAACTAAGACTTGATTGCATTTAGGCTTTTTCCATTTGATGTCTTGTGGGCAAATTTTATCCGTTTCAATAAGCAATCGTGAAATCATAGTTGTAAACTCACAATCGGCCGAAATAAAGTGCAAATAATTTCCTTTGTGATAAGTTAAGTTTTCGTTAGTAATACTTATTTGTATTTTCTTTTCATCCTGTTCCATATTAGGGTAAAACAATGCAGGTGGAATCGTACTTGAAACCGTTTTGTTGAGCCTTGTATCCGGAGGTTCGTCAATTTTCGCATTTTCAATTTCGATTTCGCTATCACTATCTGCAGAATCGGGATTCGATATTAATTCATTGAAGTGAGGTCGTCTTGATGAATTAGATTCGTCTTCATCGGTACTGGTTTGTATGTTATTATTTATTGCGGGAGTCGATCTACCCGTGGGATGTCGAAACGTAATTGCGGATTCACCAAAGTTCGCTACTTCATCGTCAGCGTCATCGGAGTCAGTATGTTCGTCGGTTTGGGTGGCACATGTTTTGTTCGCGCCTGAATTTCCGTGGGTATGATCCCACCAATATTTATCCCTATTGTCTGAATTCGGGCTTTCATTGTCATTTATTTCAACTATATTTTTATTCTTTGAGGCCTTGGGTAAGTTTTCGTTTTCGGAAGGTTCGTCAGTCTGAAGGCTTTCGTCGATGTCAAAAGCAAATTTTAAAGCGTCTGTAATCCGTTTCAGCGGTCGGGATGATGGCTCGTTTGAACGTACTTGTGGCAATGTCCGTTTGGGGGCAAGGCTAGGAAATGCGCTGTGTCGGGCCCGTGCGGTAGGAGGTGCCCTTTCAGTGTTTGATGGGATTGCAGAGAAATGTTGTTTTTGCGTGGTTCGCGAGATTTTGATAGGTACTGCTGGAACATTGGGGGTAGTTTTACGATTTCGTACTCTTTCTCCGATTGTTGCACCAGAAATGCTTGGTTCCTCAAAAAGAGTGGGTAACGGTTTGTTTTTACTGCCCAATGGTCGGCCACGCTTAATTATTGGATTAGACGAAGTTGCAATCCGTGGGGTTACTGTCATTGATGTTTTCTTAGCGAAAGATGAAATTGATAATATAATCGTATCGGTGGTAACGGGATTTCGGGAAAGGGCATCGGCGTTTGAATTAAGTCGCCCTGGTTTGTATACAAATGTGTATTCGTATTCGCGTAATCTTATTCTCCAGTGGATCAATCGCTGAACTGGCAATTTTACTGAATCAATCCATCTCAACGGTTCGTGATCACTTACGAGCGTAAAGTTTCGTCCGTACAAGTAAGGTCTGAAATGTAATATTGCGTATACCACGGCTAGACATTCTTTTTCAGTGGTTCCGTAATTTTTCTCGGCTGGATTTAATAGTCTTGACATGTACGCTATGGGTTTGCCTTCGCTGATTTTTCCTTGGCTCAATACTGCTCCGATTGCGTAATTTGATGCGTCAGTCGTTAACATAATAGGTTCTTCAAAATTCGGATATTGCAAAATTGGAGTGGAGCATAAAGCTCTTTTCAAGTAGTCGAAACTTTTCTGTTGTTCTGGTCCCCATTTAAATTCTACACCTTTTTTCAATAAATCTGTCAACGGCTTAGCTTGTCCTGAGAAATTATCTATAAATCTTCTGTAATAACCCGCTAGGCCAAGGAATTGTCTGATGTTCGTTACTGTCCTAGGGATTGGAAATTTATCGACCGCTTCGGTCTTTTTAGAATCAGGACGAACGCCTGCCTCACTAATCACGTGTCCGAGATAGATAACTTCTGCATTAAGAAATTAGCATTTATCTGGTTGTAATGAAAGATTGGCGTTACTGAGTTTAGCAAAAAGTCTGCGGACCTTTATACCGTGTTCCTCTAGGGAAGAAGCGAAAACTACAATGTCATCGAGGTAAACAAATAGTTCAGTGTCTTTTAAACCAAGTAATACTCTGTCCATTAATCTTTGAAAAGTAGCAGGTGCGTTCTTAAGACCGAAAGGCATTCTAACATATTCGTAGTGTCCGTTAGGGGTGCTAAAGGCTGTTTTCTGTCGGTCCTTGGAATCCATTTCTATTTGGTGAAAACCTGAGGCTAAATCAAAGGTCGAGAAATATTTTGCTCCACCGAGCCGGTCAAGGATTTCAACGATGTTAGGCAAAGGGTAAGCATCGCTTATTGTCTTTTCTTTTAATGCGCGAAAATCGATTACCATCCTCCATCGTTTATTCTCTTTTGAATCTGGTTTCTTGGGAACAATCCATAGAGGCGAATTATACGGAGAAACCGAGTCGATAATTATATTATTTTCAATAAGTTTCTTCACTTGTTTATTAATTTCTTCTTTATGTACCGGAGGGTATCGGTATTGTCGAATTGTCACAGGTAATTCGTCCGTCGTAGGTATGCTATGTTTGATCTCTGACGTGGCCGGTAGTTTATCACCAGGCAGATAAAATAGGTGTGAAAAATCGTTTACAAGATCGAAAACGTGCTGTCGTTCTTCTGTATTGAGATGATCCAAGCGAAGAGATTCTTGAATGATTTTAATTCTTTCATCGTACGTTTTATGCGTATGAGCGTCAATATAATCGTTAATGTCGTGGTAAAAAAAGTCTTCTTCACTTTCGTAATAATCGAATGGCAATATCTCTTGTGGCGGTAGCTCAATTTGTAAATCGTCTTCGTATGCATTAATTGCATACACATAGCATGTGTCATTGTTATTTGAAACAACGGCATTTCCAATAAAAACGTGATCTAATGTCGGTACTCGGGGTAGAAAACCTGTTTTCAAATCTGTTTTTAATAGTTTTATTGACACTTGGGTACGACTGCGGGCCTTGAGGTTAAGAATGGTATTGTTATTTTCCTTAGGTAACTCGATTGGTGAATGATAAATTCGAGGTTGATTTCCTTCGACTGGTTCAAAAGGAATAGGTGTAATTGGCTTTGAAGAAGTAACAAGTGCGTTATGGTGAAAAGATATTTCTGCTTCTTCATTTTGAAGGAAATCGATCCCAATTATTCCGTCTGCGGGAATAGCAGAATTTTCATCGAGAACTTGAAATTTTTCGGGTTTTTCGAAAAAGGTTATTTCAGTCGACCCTAGCGTATATATTTTATCGGGTGTTATACCTGATAGCGTAAGCGATTCGTGTGTTGCAATTATACACCGTCGTTTTAGCGATCTCAGTTTAATTATATTTATATCGGCACCAGTATCAATAAGAAAACGGCCGTAACCATTTTCGAGTTCGGGGCACGAGCGTTATTATTGGTGACCGTCTTTGTCCATCGGTCCATCTAACGTATCGTCTACCGTAAGGAATTTCACAGTCGAGGGACGCTGAGTTTGTGATTCGCTCGTCGATGCGTCCATTCGACGGGCGGGTTTCAAGTTTAAATTCTCGCTTGAATTAGTGCGTTGGAAAGAGGTTGTCTTCGTTTCATCGAATTCTTCGCGAGAGTATCTTTCGTCTTTAAGAGGCTGATTTTTGTACATAGGGTAGGAAGGTGGATAATGATTAGGAGGATAGCCCGGCCAAGGTGAATACATAGACGGCGTGTAAGGCATAGGGGGGTACGCTTGTGGTGCGTAGAAATGATTCTGGGGGAAGTTCGGAAAATTTCTGTGTAAAGGCCTTCTTATGAATGGCCGCTGTTGGAAGTGATCTGAATTCTTTTCGAATGTTCGATTATTTGGAGACAGAAAGTTTGGTTGAAAGTTACCTCGAAAATTGGGATTTTTATCGTTAGGATCTCTTTCTTCCCGAGGGTAAAAAGATACATGACGTGATTCTACGTTTCGAGGGCTCTGATATGATGGCTGAGTTTGGGTGAAACGTAATAAATTTGAATTTCTTGCATTCGCACCCTGCATATCTCGTTCAATGCGTTGGACTACTCGAAAAGCTTCTTCTAGTGTTTGTGGATCTTGAACGCTAATTGCGTATAACAGATCGTCGGATAACCCTCTTTTAAAAGATTCTAAGGCCAATCCGTCGAGCATAGGCAACATTTGATTTGATTGTTCTTCAGTAAATTTATCCTTCAGAGCAGCTATCGCACTCGTTCGCAATTGTTTGATTCTTGTGTAATAGTCAAGGACTGTTTCGTCGCGTCTTAGTCTGACAGCTTGAATTTCCGCACAATAGAAGGGGTATGATTTTTTTGGCGAAAAATATTCCTTTAAGGCGTCCGATAGACTTTGAATCGAATTCATTTCTTTATCAGCGATTGCATCGCGAGCCGTTTCTTTCAATTTCGAACAAACGGCTTTGAAGAAGGCGTTAGGTAAGCCATCAGGCACAAACGTAAGACCATTTTCAACATCTTGAATAAAAGCTTTTAAAAGCATATTTTTGCCATTAAAATTTGGCACGTGAAGCAGTGCTTGTTGGAGTGCCATACATTCACCCATACTTGTTAACATTGCATCAGTGATGATTTGATGGTGAGTAAGATTTGCAACTATTTCGACGTTTGCCATTTTTTCCTTCTTATTATTTTTTTACTTTTAAAAATATAAATGTAATTAAGGATTCGATTATTTATTTATTTTATTCATTTATTTTGCATCAATTTTTATTTTTTTATTTTTCTTTTCAAATAAATTTCACAAATTAAAAGAAACGTTCAGCATATCCCACCGCTGTCACCAAAATTTTCTGTTACGTCCGAAGCCGTTTAGAAAAGATATATATTTCTAGAGTTATAAGCGTCGAGCGGTAAACGCTTTACTCCGATTACTACCCTAATGAGTCACGAGTGCTCTTCGGGATAATAATTGTGTGGGAACGTTTGCTGTGAGACCTCGAGAGGTCTTGTTTCTTTTATGGATTTAGGAAATTGGTAATAAAGGGACTTCAATGTCTTGAGTCACACAATAGTTTAATAAACACTCGATGAAATAATAATTTGGTACATTCCAAGTAAATCGATAATGTGATAAATACCTTTGACAATCAGGAGCAGTGTCGTCACTTTACAATAACGTATTCTTGCTTTCGTTAAATATTTCTTTAAACACACAAGCGTACTCTCACAATCTTCTAGAGATCTGGTCGTGGATTAACAATAATTTGTACTTGAAATATTTGGTCGTTTAACCCTTTTGATTATAAAACAATATAAATTGACTTTTATAATTACGCCGAATCACACTCTTCTACAGAAGACCCGGATTTCGGACAGCGTAACGACGCGTGAAATTTTTTTGTTGAGACTGAACTTATTATAATATACGTCCGATACTACTGTCGGATCACTCTCTTCTACGGAAGACCTGGATTACGAACAGTGTATCGGCGTTAAAAACTTCGGCTATACTGCGCTCTTGTCGTCGAGACAAGGAGGTTTTATAAGGGCGAGATGACTTTGCCAGAAGGGCTACTCTCTTAATTTGGGCACAGAGAAGAACCATTTTTCGTCTAATATCCGAGAGTTCGACCTCCTCGGAGATGCAATAAAGGTTGAATATTTTGGATCCTTATCATAGGGCTTGAGGCTCCGGCCGGAAAACTTTTATTACTGCTCTTATGCAGAGCGGGAAAAAATAGCAGAGCGGCTCGCAACACGAAAATACATGCATTAGGTATTGTGCCCAGTTGATAAACAAGGAAAGCGTATATCTTCGCTATGGTCTGTGATGCACGCGTCTATGGCGTGTGAGAAGCAATACAATTGTGATAGGTATCTCGAACGCTTATATTTTGGTTGCGTTGAAAAATAAAAATAGCTGACTCTATTGCTTCTCGCACGTGTACAATTATGTGTGTGCTGGTCAAAAAGAAATCACAGAAAAATGTCGTACGTGACACGTCTCAAATAAAACCATTTTACACCGGCTTTAAACTGACGGGTATGTCGGGTATAATTTCAATTGTTTTTTTTATATGTATGTATACCGATTACGACGTGTTAGCTGGTCCAATTTGAATGGTCATTTCTTTGCTGTGTAGGGAAATACAGCACATGTGGTCCGATGGAAATGTTACGCACATCTGCCAAGTACGTAATCGCTAGGACACAAGACGCATTGACATTTCAAAACTAGTACAAAGTTAATACAGAATAGTATTGAAACTAGGAGTAGGTACTTTTTCTTTCGAGCGCGGGTTCGACGGTGTCGGGAACTCCAGGACTGGCTACATTCGAATTGGTCGTAATCGAAAGGACACGAGACGTGAAAATGGACCTTGTTCCCATTTCTTTTGTAATACATAAGCCGCCAGCCTCCGTTAAACCTGCCAAACCCTATTTGTCGAGTTCGGTGCCATGAAGAAACCTTCTCTTGGTGCAGTGTAGCCTCGGTCAGACCTCCCAAACCTTCTTTCGACCCTCAGTTTCAGTGAAACGTGCAGAACACATGCCTCCTTAACCTGCTTTTCATCTCAAGCCGTTGCCTCGACCCCACCTAACCTGCTTTCGGCCCAAATTCGAATCTCCTCCACCATCACTCCATGGTGGCCTGACCAGTAACCCGTTCGATGACGAAAATAATACGTTTTCCCTGATTATCGCCCGAAGAACGGTACAGGTAAATATGCATTATCTGATGATGAATAAATACTACACAATTAATGAAAATACATCGTCACCTTATTAAATTATTAGTGCAATATTAATATGCGAAAACAATCAAATTTGCTGAATATCGATTTATTATTATTTTATAGGCGATTCATAAAAGAATGCTCGTATATACAGTCTTACTCCAATTCTATCGGATTAATGGTCGTCACGAATTTTTCTGTGAGAAAAATCTCACAGGAAAATTCTTAAAAAATGCCAGGATATCCAGTAGAAACTTACGGTACTGTTTACTTACTTGACATTCTTTCTTAAGCCCTCTAGTTCTTGAGTTACATTAGATTATCTAGAATTAGTGTTTTTCAGCAAAAAGTGAAATAACTTTGCAAAAAAAAACTGTACGAAACTTTAAAAAAAACAAAAATGGAGCTCCTGCTATACTGTTCAAGTTTATCATAGATAAACATGACAATTTTTTTTGCAAAAGCCCAATTCTCGATGGTCGAAAAAAAGCCGAAAAACAGTCACGTACAAAAGTGCGTACCGGATCGAAAAAACAATCATAAAAAAATATCTCAAAAAAGCAAAATAAAGCTGAATTTGTGCCCTTCAAAACGCCGTTCGGTAAATTTGGTTATCTTTTTTTCACGAAGCTATGTAACTTTCAGTGCAGCAAGAAATATCGACTGGTGTATCCAAACTTTTAAGCGGTGGTGAATACTATATATATATATATGATACTTGTAATATGTAGTTGCGTTAACATATTCGAATATACACTATCAGTCAAAAGTATTCGGACACTTCAGATAATTGCAAAACTTTCAATCACGTTGAATAATTGAAAAAATTATGGTAGAATAATTATTATTTTCTCAAGATACTATAAAGCTCTCTATAATTAATTAATTATATAGACCTTTATAGTATCTTCGTAAAATAATAAATGAAATAACTTATATTACTCTAACATTACTTGGCAATTATCCAGCGCTCAAAAGTTTTGCGATTATGAGGAGTGTCCGAAAACTTTTGGCTGGCAGTGTAGATCTAAATAACATATAATGTTGATATCTATATGAAACGTTAGGGTGTTAATTATAGTCTATTTTATGTTCGAAAAGATTGAAATTGTCGGTTTGGAATTCAACGTCATTCGATTTTTTTTTCCTTTTGTTTTGTTCTTTTTTTTTGTTTATTCAATAATGAGTCGATAAATGGCGATGGCCGATTACCGTAGATTTCAAATAAAATGTTTCATTTTTATATGTTTTCATTTTTAGCACATCGAAAATAAAAAAAATATTTCCACGTGTGTGTGTGAAGCACATTTTTATTTCTTTCCGCTAAATATTATTGATACTAAATAACCGCGTCTATTTGATTATTTTTTATTTGAATTAACTAGATTTTTCATAGAACCAAATTTTTCCTATTGTATTCCATTATTAGAATTATTTATTTCAAATATGTTTATTTATTCAAATCAATCTATTTGATATCGTCCAATAACTAAATATTTTATTTTATCCTGAGAAATCCGTGATTCGGTTTCATCTGTTCGAAAAACAATTTAGTTAAATTCACTGAATGGATCTAGTCAATTTTTTTAAATTTAAATTCAATAGAATTTTCGTAGACTCAACCATTTTTCTATTTGATTGAACTAATGGTCTATCTTTATTGCAACACTCATATCAAAGGGGCGTGGGGGTAGAGAAAGTGGAGAGAGAGGAATTATATATATATATATATATATATATATATATATAGGTTATGTTTGAAAAATATATAGCATGTTATTCGATAAAACTGTATAATTATCACAATGATATTAACTAATTGATATAGTTTGTGATACAACAAATAGTTATAGGACTCATTTGGTCTTATGTGCCATATCAGCGACCAAAATGTTATAAGCACTCGGTAGCATAGGGGCAGCGTGCGTCGTTGTGAGTAGGTAGGTACTAGGTTCGATTCGCATATAGAGCAAATATTTTCTTCGAAAAGGCATTTCTAAACGCCGGGGAATGACGAATTACGATGGAAAATCATTGTGGTAAAGCTCTCAATTAAGTGATTCATTTTATTTTCGATTTATGAAATATTTTCTGCATATAGTACACTTAGCTTTACAGTGTACGTTGTAAGCAAATAAAGATTCATTTGAATCTCATTTTTATTAACATATGAGGCGATCCAACTCACTTAAGCTAGTAACAAAAATCCACAAAAATGTTGACAAATCGAGTTACTTTATTGAAAAATATTCGCCGAGTGTCGAAATATTTAAAAAAAATTCTGACGTTTTTTCTCGTTGATTACCATTTTTTAACATTTTTCCATTCAAATGGCTGCATCTTTGGCAGGATTTGACGTATTTACATTCGTAAAAAACGAAAATATGCGTCTTTTCATGGCCTTCCAGAAAAAAATTAATTTAGATTTTATTGAGCAAGTCGAACGTCCGTTCCAGAGCCAAATATGCAAAAATATTTTTTTTCTCAGGAAAAGTCACTCGTTATTTTATTTTTTAAAACTTCCCCGAATTATGAATACGAAAAACGGATTTTTGGTATTTTTACATTATAGGATTCCCAAACACGGTGAAGTAACAGCTTTTTTTTATTTTTTTTTAATATTCGATTGAAGAGTGTGGAGCACTCGCTGTATGTTTACCAGGTTTTTAAAATACATATATGTCATATGTATTTAAAAAACCTGGTACACATACAGCGAATGCTCCACACCCTTCAATCGAATATTAAAAAAAAAATTAATCGCTGTTACTTCACGGTGTTTAGGAATCCTATAATATAAAAAATACCAAAAATCCGTTTTTCGTATTCACAATTCGGGGAATTTTTTATAAATAAGATAACGAGTGTCTTTCCTTGAGAATAAAAATATTTTTGCATATTTTGCCCTGAAACGGACGATCGGCTTGCTCAATAAAATCTAAATTAATTTTTTTCTGGAAGGCCATAAGAAGACACACACTGTCGTTTACAAATACATTTACAAATTTCGTTTACAAATACGTCAAATCAACGAGAAAAAACGTCAGAATTTTTTTTTATTTCGACACTGAATATTTTTCAATAAAGTCACCCGATTTTTCAGAATTATTTATGGATTTTTTTTTACTCGCTGAAATGACACGGATCGCGTCATATATCATATATCTTTAAAACAAATATGATCGTAGTAGGCTGTGAGACAAGGAAGAAACGTATTTTATTTAAATAGATCCTATTCAAATTAATTTTTTTTGTTTAGCAGTGTACAATAGGCCGAATGAGCGGGTGCAGAGGTTCTGCGTGAACGCTCGAAGAAGACCCACCTGAGGTTCTATAGGCTCAGTTGTGGTCCCCATTGGCCTCCTGTCAGTGAAAATGTCCAGTTTCTGTCATGCCGGAGGTTCATCGGAGGCCCTAACGCATGGTATTTCCAAACACTGTACCTTTAGATTTTTTTATACCCGATATCCGGATTTTTAGATACCCGATAATCCGCTATCGCCGATTCCTGCTCGGGAAAGGAAGCCTTCATTTTTCGGGTTGAACGCGGGTCGAAAATTTTGACTCGGGCGATCACGTTCTACCTGGAAAATTTCGAAATCCGCGATACTCGATCGGACTGCAAGATTCGATTGGTTGTAATCGATAATACGCAAGACGTGAAAATGGACTGGGTTTTTTATTTCCCGCTAAAATGGATCAGGCAGGCCTTATTCGATGTAAAATCGTTTGGTAGTCACGAATTTTCAAGTCCCATTCTCGCCCAGGCCTTATTTAGCACAGAAGATGGATTTTTTTTTATATAAACGTGTCCCGGATCAAAAGAGTTGTGGTCTGATCGAGTTCTATCTGGAAAATCAACGGATGATTTTGCATCGACAAGGATCTTGGGAACTCGATTGGACCGCTAGATTCGAATTAGTCATAATCGATAGGACACAAGACGTACTGACATTTCAAAATGAGTACAAAGTTAATACCTAAAGAATAATGTTGAAACTATGAGTAGGTAATTTCACTTTCTAACGATTCAAAAAAACCCATTTAAAAACCGCTTTAACCTTTCAACTGCACACTTCCGCCAGGAAACTCTGACTGCATATGGGGTCGATCAGACCCCAGACGTTTTTCAGATCGTTGAATTTAGGTAGTTGTGCATTTTTTTGTAGAGTGGTTTTTTGTAGTCAGTAATCCTTATTTTACGGCCAGAAGTTTATTTTTTAAGAAAAACAAAAATTAAGTGCCCAAACATTCGTTCAAAGTGGGAGATGCGTTAAAAAATGCGTACTGCATGAAAAAAGATCATAATTTTTTTAAAAATATAAAAAAATCCTTTGAAGTTTTTTAAGAAGAAGGTTTGTAGATACGAAAAAAGACAGTGTCGACCGTTCTTCCAAAAAGTATATTTATTCGGAGGTTTGAATATGGGCATTTTCGGGATAGTGAAAAATGGAAAATATCGATTTCTTCGGTAGATTAATTGTTGGAAACGTATATTTTCCGCCTTTTTTGTACTTCAATGACTTATTATTATTGATATTTACCAGAATCGACGCATATTCGGTGCTCGTTGCACATAGCCTTCCTGCATAACGGACACTTGCATTTAGTTTTATGATCGGCATTCTAAATACATAATTTATTATAGCAGCCCAAAATAAAAATATCTGTAACCATTTTCTATCGTAACTCACTTCCATGTAGTAATAAATCACCAAATTTCACACAAAAAAATGTTCACTTTCACCGCACTACTGCATAAACGGGGTCGTCTCGACTGCAGGTCCTTTTTCGACAGCTGTCCTCAGTACACGTGCAGCATGTAGGATGGGGGGCGAGTGTCCACCTATAGAGTAGGAGTGGGGAACATTCGAGCGCCGCACTGCGGCCGAATAGATCACTCCGTTTTGCGATACAGTCAGTTGAAAAGAAATGGGGTCAAAGCGACCGGGTGTGCAGTCGAAGGGTTAACCTGTTCGTCGGCCATGCATTTTTTTAAATATGTACTCTACCGGCCAAAAGTTCCCGGACACTTCAGATTATTGCAAAACTTTCGATCACTGGATAATTGAAAAATAATGTTAGAATAATATAGTGCATTTAATGTATTATTTTACGAGCATATTATATTCCTCTGTATAATTAATTATATTCTTCTAATATAATTTTGCAATTATTCGAAGTGATCGAAAGTTTTGCAATTATCTGAAATGTCTGGAAACTTTTGGCCGGTAGTGTATATATACAGATTACGCAGTGTTAGCTAGTCCGATTTGAATGGTTGCTTCTTTGCTGTATGGGGGAACACAGCGATGTGGTCCCATGTAAATGTTATGCAAATCTGCCAAGTACGTTTTCCAAAAATCCGGAAAAAACTCATAAACCTAGCATGTTTCTCAACATCTGGGCCCTAATTTACAACGACAGCTGAGCGAATCCTCGTTTTGAAGCCGCTCCGATTACTATGTAAATGACACCGGTCGATCGATCATCGTGATATGCGCATGGCGCGAACCGTCTGTCCAGCAGAATTCGAGCCCAGCGTCCAGTCAATTGAAATGTCATAAATGGTTTGAGTGACAAACAAGTCAGTCAATAGAGTGTGCTAATTGCATAGGCTAGATGTAGATAAGTAAAGTTTAGATAAATAGTTTGGTAATTTTACTGTGGAGGTTTTATTAGGAATACGACAGTAGGGCAGAGCGGGGTATTCAGGGCCGTACGCAAATTACGTATCGCAATTGGGGGAGGTGGGGTTCGGCCAGGCGTTACGGTAGTAGTATAACTAGGGGGATTCTAGAAAAATATTGTGGAGGGGCAAACCGAAAGGAGAGGTTCGGCCATGTGGTGGGGAAGTGGGTAGTCTATGGAGAGTGGATGGTGAGGAGTTTATGGAGAGGGGGAGTGGGTTGTGGGAGAAGTGGGCGGTGGGGGAAGTGTGTGGCGCGGAGTATGCGGCGAAGGGGAGGGGGTAAGGAGTCTATAGCAAGGGGAGGAAGGTGTCTGGCTGTCTCGCGAAGGTCTAGGGACCCGTTTGGGGAATTGGGGGAGGGAGATTTGCGGCTCGCGGAGAGAGGTCGGAGAAGGACGTCACGCGGGGAAGAGGATGCCCAAAATCATGGGTCAATGCCCAAAAGCACGAGAGGATAACAGTTGTAGGTGCGGGCCAAGGGGGGGGGGGGCACCGGCAGCCAGGGGACATCGTAGACGATGCGTCGTTTTTCTAAGGGGGCATTATTGACACAGGTGAATCGTTTTTCTAGACAATGGCGAGAAATTGTGTCTCTAACATGCGGATATACATGTGAAAGCCAACGTTGATGAAACTCGCTTGAAAATTGAGTCAATAGAAATGTTAGGTGTGAAATGAAGTAATCGCCGATAAAACTCATTTTATGCACCAGTAGTAACAGACAGGCTCGCTCTTCGAAAATTTTGTTGCATCCGGGCCTTCTTTTCAAATAAATAAGATCGAGGTATTTGCATGTGCCAGGCACTTGACAAAGTGTATGTGAGTGTCGCAACACAAGTTTTTGTGTAAACAGCCCAGATCTTCATTCTGTTCCCTCGCTTTCCCACCATTCTTATTGGATTGTAATATATATAAAAAAAAAACTATGGTAAGGTGACACTTTTCTAAGATAGAGCAGAAAGATGGAAATTCATTTTTCCGAATGAAAACGGCTTCTACCACCTAAAGCCTCACACTCTGAATCGGGCAGTCCCATTACCCGCATCATCTCTCGAATACTTCGTTTTAACTCGCGTGAAAATGGCTGAGATTGTTCCACAATCAGAACAAAATCTGCGCGATCAAGCCGCCCTTATAATTTCGGCGGAAGAGTATATAGTGTGGGAGCAACAATGTGATCAGTGTATAGAGTCGTTGGAAACAGAAAGTCGAATTAAACGACCGCGATTATCAGTCGGAAATCAGCAATCATTGGTAGCACGAATCGCTCGCTTAGAAGGTTTAAAAAATGTTCTACACAGACGATTTTTACATGTGGGCTCGGGACACAGTGATCGCGGTTTGATCTGGCGAGAAATTGATACGGCGTTCAAAAATCGTGTCCTGACTGGCTGCGTCATCAATAATGATCATATTGAACCTCGTCAGTTTCTCCAAGACGCACGTGATATGATGCTTTCACACGTGCAAGACATTACCAACAAACACTTCAGTGTAAAAGTAAATACAGTTTTCAATGATGAATTTGAGTCAGGTGACAAATGTGCAAATAAAAGTATCAACACGAAGAACTTTGAACTTTTCACTACATCTGATTTGCGTGAGTGGTATACACAACGAGTTGTCGAGCCAACTCTAGCATCCCTCGAAGACTTTCAAAAACGTGATAGTGGGTGGGCATTATTACGGATACTAAACTTAACTTTGAATATCAATAAATATAATCCAATGCGTGCTGGGTGTGAAACTGTTTTGTCGCGGGAAATAAACCTGAAGAAAGCGGTGGTGAATATAAAGTCGAAGGATAACGCATGTTTCGCGTGGTCAGTTGTGGCTGCTCTTCATCCAGTAAAAACAAACGTGCATCTAGTAACTTCATATCCACACTATTCAACTGTACTGCAACTTCAGGGCATTGTTTTTCCAATGACTCTCAATCAAATAAAAAAATTTGAATCGCAAAATAAAGTTTCAATCAACGTATATACATTCGAAAAGAAAAACATCGTCCCGATTCGAGTTTGCAGCCAAAAGCTGGATAAATACATCAATTTGTTGTTCGTGGAGGATTCCTCGGACCACAGCGTGGGACACTTTGTCTGGATAAAAAATTTATCCAGGCTTCTGAGCGGACAGCTGAACAAAAAAAAAAGTGAAAAAACACATCTGCGATCGGTGAGCAAAAACCCCACTCGAAAATATACCTATGAGTAATTATGTACTTGATAATATAAAAGTGGTTTCGCCGTTTTGTTACAGGTGTTTGCAATACTTCTACACGGAGAACAAATTGCGAACACATGAGGTGGATTGTGGAAAATTGAATGATTGCGCCATTCGATTACCTAGTGCAATGGACAAATGGCTGACATTCAAAAACTTTCAACGAAAAGAGCGACTTCCATTCGTGATTTACGCCGATCTCGAGTGCGTTCTGGCAAAGGTTGCCGACAAAAATATATATCAGCATCATGAAGTGTTTAGCATTGCGTACTATGTACATTGTTCGTATGACAATTCATTATCAGGATACCACTCACGTCGCAGTGCGTTTCATGGTTCGTTGAGAACCTTAAAAATTTAGCTCTGCGCATCAACGATATTTTATCGGATAATGTTCCCATGATACCTCTAACACCAGATGAATGGGCAGAATATCGAAGCGTCACTCAGTGTCATATATGCGAGAAACCATTTGTCGAAGACGACATACGTGTTCGCGATCATTGTCATCTGACTGGACGTTATAGAGGCCCCGCTCACTCTAATTGCAATTTGAATTATAAGCAGTCGTTTTTCATTCCTGTAGTTTTTCATAATTTGTCTGGTTATGACGCACATTTCATCATCAAGGAAGTAGCCACAGCGTTCGAAGGAAAAACCGACGTGCTTCCCATAACGAAGGAAAAATACATTTCTTTCACGAAAACAGTTCAAACAGCAGACACGTCACACCAGATTCAATTACGTTTCATCGATTCATACAAATTCCTGAATGCAAGTTTGGATAAACTGGCATCATTTTTGACAACGGACAAACTCAACATTTCGCGGTCACAATTTCATGACATATCGACAGATAATTTTATGTTACTAACTCGGAAGGGTGTCTTTCCTTATGAATATATTGATAGCGTAAACAAATTAGATGACTGCCACCTACCACCACGAGATGCATTCAGCATCACAGCAACTTGACCGGTGACATTGTAAGTGAGAACGAATACGCTCATGCCGTGGATGTATGGGATCGATTTTCTATTCAAACGTTAGGTGAATATAGCGACTTATACCTGAAGACCGATGTTTTGTTACTGGCCGACGTTTTTGAGAACTTTCGTAATACCTGCATCGAAAGTTACAGGCTCGACCCCGCGTATTACTATACTCTTCCCGGATACACCTGGGATGCAATGTTAAAGCATACAAACATTAACTTCGAATTGCTCAACGACGTTGACATGGTGTTATTTGTTGAACGGGGTATACGCGGTGGTTTGAGTCAGTGCTCAAACAGGTACGCGCATGCCAATAACAAGTACATGGAATCGTTCGATCCATCAAAGGCTTCATCATACTTGATGTATTTCGATGTAAATAATTTGTACGGATGGGCAATGTGTCAATCATTGCCTTATGCTAATTTCCGATGGATCGATGACTTGTCAACATTCGATTTATCATCGATCGCGATAGATTCCCTGACAGGCTACATTCTTGAGGTTGACTTAGAGTACCCAGAATGTCTACACGATGTGCACATGGACTTGCCGTTTTGTTCAACACATGGTAAACCACCTGGTAAGCAACACGAAAAACTGCTTGGAACCGTGAATAACAAGGAACGTTATGTTATTTATTATCGCAATCTGCAGCAGAGTGTACGCCATGGTCTCAAAATAAAAAAAAATCACAGAATACTGCAATTCTCCCAATCACCTTGGCTACGAACATATATTGAGCTCAATACGAACCGAAGCGACGAATGAATTCGAAAAAAATCTCTATAAATTGATGAATAATGCAGTGTTTGGGAAAACTATGGAAAATGTGCGCAATCATGTAGACGTTACGCTTTTGACACGATGGGAGGGCAGGTACGGTGCAGAGGCAATGATTGCAAAGTCAAATTTTCATAGCCGGAGCGTTTTTTCAGAAAACCTTATTGCTGTCGAATTACGCAAACTGGCGGTGAAATTCAATAAGCCGATATATGTGGGTATGTGCATACTCGACATATCGAAGACATGTTTATATGACTTTCATCATGAGTATATGGTACCTCTGTATAAAGACAAATGTACGGTGTTGTACACCGATACGGACAGCCTCATATACAACATTGAGTGTGAGGATGTGTATGATGACATAAAGCGCAACATTCATCGTTTCGATACTAGCGACTATCCCGCGGATAGTGGGTATGATATACCGCTTGTCAACAAAAAAGTCCCTGGACTAATGAAAGACGAAAATAATGGTCGGATAATGACGGAATTCGTCGGGCTTAGAGCAAAAATGTATGCGGTGCGAGTCGATGGCAAAGACGATACAAAGAAAGTAAAAGGTGTTAAGAGTAACATCGTTGCAAGAACGATCTCGTTCGAGGATTACACGAAATGCTTAAACGAACAAATAGAAATGACTCGCCAACAATCGTGCATAAGATCGAAGTTACATGAAGTGTACACCATGAACGAGACAAAAATTGCTCTAAGCCCGCACGATGACAAACGGTATATCATATCCGGAACCACGAAAACGCTACCATGGGGGCATTTTAGGATACAATCGCAGCATGTATTTTGTAAATGTTTTAAGTATAATCGACTTTGTAAATAATTGTTTTGTAAATAATGAATTGGTTTGTCAATTTTTCAAGTGGAGAAATAAAGAAAACCCCATTGTAATTTGCTATAATCACGATATTTTTCTCCACACCTTCCTAACACACTTTTGTGAGAGAGACAGGTTTCAAAAAGCCAGAAGGAGAAGGCTGCCCAAGCGAGAAAACACATGCTACGCTGAAGAGAACGGTCGACCCTTTGCGACACAAAGGCCTCGTCATCTGGAATGAGTAGAGAGAGAGAGAAGAATAATCAAATTTAAAACATTTTTATTGTCCGCTACAAATCAGATTTGCTTATCCAACTATTGTGGGTACTATCGAAACCCAACCATTTTACAAACATTCGATTACCACGCTTCTTCAATACTTTTTCGATGAGATAAATATCAGGATGTTGAACTTTAAGTAGCTCCTGATCGTAGAAACCACCTGCAATCGGTTCATCGTCATAGTCCTTGAGGTGAAATGTTACAGGTTTTGTGTTTGTCACTCTATATATAGTAAATATTTCCGTTGTCCAGTTCGGTGTGTAACCCTTTTCGAAAACACTCTTGAATTTACTGATCCTTACTTTATCACCAATTTCGAATTTTGATGTCGATGACTTTTTCAATGGAGTCTTATTATAGACATGTTGTAGTAGCTGTTTCTCATTTCCAGCATTGACATTTCGCGGTTTCATCTTAATCGTGCGGTGCACGGAATCATTATACTCGGCTACTAATTTATCAACTATATCGATCCACCTATAATTACCACGAATACTAAATTGTACCCACATCTTATTTTTCAATGTACGATTAAAACGCTCGCAAATGGAAGCTTTTAAATTGCTATATGTTGAATACATGTGGATATTGTACTTTTTCATTAGGGTTTTAAAGTCACGATTATAAAACTCTTTTCCTTGATCCACGTGTAACTTCTGCGGTATACGTCCCTTTACGAGTATCGACTTCAGTGCGGTTGCTGCATCTTTACCATTCTTACTCCGCATCGGTATGGCCCAGGCGAATTTTGAGAAAGTATCGATGACGGTTAGGAGAAATTTATGTTTGGAGTTTTTATGTGCGTACGACGACATATCGACGAGATCAGCTTGCCAGGTCTCATCCAAACCACGGATGTCCACATGCCGACGCGGATAGTTTCGGCGAGCAGGTTTGTGCAGCTCCCGCACGAGAGCGTTCTTTTTCTCATTCATTTTCCAGTCTTTTTAGTGGTGCATCCAGTTCAGCAATGATGTGTGAATTGCGAATCACCAAGTCTTGAAGAGTTTTGAGATCTTCATCGAGCGTCCTCGCATTATCTCTCATCGTAGCTTCTAATCCATTAACCAACAACAGGTTACTCTCATTTATTTCTTTACGTATGTTCTTAATGATTATTCGAGATCTTTTATGTAAAGCACTTAGATTGATAGCATCGTCTTGTTCTTCCGGATTGGCGATATTACACAATCGTTTTTGCCCCAAGTCATAATGACCGTCTGCGGTAGTTCTAAACCCAAACCCCGGTCTGCCTGGAGGACCTTGCTTATTGAGGACGATATTCTTTTTCAGTTGGCGTCCGAACACATCGACACTCATGTTGATAATGCGTGAAATTTCAAATGTTGGGTTAATAAATAATTTTGGCTTCACGCAATTCCTCAACAATCGATACAATTTCATTTGAATGTGACGAATTTCCAGCTGCTTGTGTTGCTAGAAGTAAGCGAAGACGATCTACTAGCTCATTGGGACTATCCCAATAAATGTAATCCAATTGGGTATTTTTTCTCGCCACCTTATACTTTGGCATACCCTTCGCCATGTGCTTGTGATGATCAACTATATTTGCGATATAAGTATCGAATTTGTGACCGACACTATGTCGTATAGCCTCACCAGGCTATACGACATTTTCTCACAATATGCTCACGATATCTCACAATATGCTCACCAGGCTATACGACATTTTCTCACAATGCTCACAATATTTTTTGTGAGCATTCGTGGAGATAATGATTTTTTCATAGTTTTTCAAGTCATCTGGTGTCAGAGCTTCGACGTTGGGAACTTTTTGAAACAATAGCTCTGCTAATCCAACAGTTTTTGGATAGGTTGAATCTCGCACACGAATATTTTGAGAATCGAAGAATATAGGAGAATCACCAATCATTAATTTGTTGTCCGCGAGGTTCCGTACGCCATATGAGACATCTAAACTTGTCTTTCTATTTGTACGTAATAACAGAAAATATTCACTGATTAAATATTCCACATCATTATCCATTACTTTTTCGTCTTTAACTTCCATCTTTACCACCTCGTTGTTTTTGTTTGACACTAATTGTTCCAATGATCTCACTATAGGTTTAAAGACCTTTTGCATTCTCTGCTTATCGATGTCTCTTCCGATCTTGAGTATTCGATGCTTTCGTCTGATTGCATCGCTCGCCTTGGAGATTTCATGCAATACATCTTTTTCCCTCAACAGCTGTTCGCTTTTCATGTTGTCGCTATCGGTGTGTACATGATACTGTCTTTTCGCAATCAATGACAGGTCATTTATCGAGCGTCAGGAAATAATCAAAACCTTGCCTATATCGACCCTCGTTAATATTGGTATCCTTATCGATTGTGATGAATGCATACTTGTCGGAATTCCAACATTTCGTGCACATGGCTTTAAAGCATGTATAAGACATATCCGTATTAACATGATCATTGTACACGTGCTTGAGATTCGTATCATCCTGCTTGAAAAGCACCACAAAATTCGCATTATCTCTCACGAGATGTTTGGGGATACGAGTGTATGTCTGACAAAGATAGAAACTGTCAACAATCTCATGTCTTCCCATGGAAAAGAAGGCTCTCACATTATCCTGTTTTTCACACGCTATATCATCAAAAATGAATATAGAGTTGGGTTGTGCGTCACTTGGTGCTATAACTTGTTCATGCTCATTGAATGGATAATACTCAACGCCACTCACAGCTTCGAGTAATCATTCGAGCAACTTATATTTTGGCTGTTTCAGCGACTTGGAATACAGATAAATATTCTCAAATCTCAAACCATTGGGGTGTATTATGAGAGTGAGCAGTGCATTCGTTTTCCCACAATTCGATGGACCACAAAAAACGGCGCGTATGCTATCCGGCAATATATTTCCATGACGTTTTTGCCTCTTCATTCTTCCATCGTCGACAAATTTATCAAAATTTATTACGGGAAGCCCGCGTCCGAAAGTACCAGTATTGTGGGCCGGGTATAAAGCTGGCTAAGCGCCTTGCTCGTGGTGATCCGGGAATTAATCCGTTAGACACGGCTTGCAAACAACACGACATTGCATATTCAAAAAATCCTGATAACCTTGAAGCGAGACATTCAGCAGATAAAGTGTTGGCCGAACAAGCTTGGCACCGCGTTACTGCTAAAGACGCTAGCATCGGCGAGAAAGCAAGTGCTTGGAGTGTGTCAAATATTATGCAGACAAAGAGAAAATTTGGCATGGGGATGAAGACAGCACGTAAGGGCGGCGTTTGTTTGAAAAAAATTATTCGTGCTGCGAAGAAGACGATGATTCAAAGTAATGATCCGCATACGGTTATTAAATCGGCTCTAAAGGGTGCTCGTGTAGCGGTAAAGACTGAAGGTGGCAAAGTGCGCGCAACGCGTTTATTGCCGTTTTTGATACCTATATTTGCGGGTCTCAGCGCTGCTGGGGCTTTGTCGGGTGGTGCGGCTGGTATAGCGAAAGCTGTAAATGCTGCTCAAGCGGCTAAACGTCAATTGAATGAAAGTAAACGACATAATCGAACAATTGAAGCGATTGCTTTGGGTAGGGGGTTACATCTGAAACCGTATAAGCAAGGATTGGGTCTTCATATCAAGCCAAAAAACGTCAAGTAACGCTACCACACCGACCGTTGACCGACATCGACCTACTTAAATATGCAAGAGTCGTGAAGGTTCCACATTTCCGTGGCGTGTACATGCGGGATACATTACCAATGAGCGGGCCACTCAAATATGAATCAGCGATTGTGAACTTGGATGAAAATGTAGGCCCTGGCACACACTGGGTTGCCTACAAAAAGACTGGATGGAAAGTCCTGTACTTTGATAGTTTCGGCGATCTTCCACCACCGTCTGAACTCATGAGATATTTTGGTGTAGGTAGCGTGAACTATAATTATAAGAGATATCAAGTATATGATACGATTGAATGCGGACGTCTCAAGTTTCTTTGTCAACAATTACGATACAAAGACAAATACATGCTATATATACGTGGAGTATAAGGCTGAGAGTTTAGTTGTCAAAGTACTAGCGTCATGGAAGATATTAGGAGTACAACTTTGCAGTGACCGTTTTACTTAGAGAGCCACTGCGGCCGAAGTAGGGGCCCTAGCTCAATAAAAAAGTGGCATTTTAAACTAGAGGCTCTGCCAATGTAAACAATTTAAACAAGCTAACGGATACGTGTATGCATTATAAAGTTATAGGCACTCAAACATGGCAACCTACGAACCGAAGTCTCAGCATTTGCGGGAGGTTATGATTTACTTCTTCAACATCAAGAAATCTGCGGCTGAGGCCCACCGTTTGCTTGTAGATGCTTACGGGGAGGATTCTATACGCCGAAAATCATGGGGACTGCCTGGTCATATTCCGTCATCGACGCCCAAACCGAATATTCACGGATCCAAAGTGATGCTGTGTATCTGGTGGGACCAGCTGGGCGTTGTGTACTATGAGCTGCTCAAACCATCCGAAACCATCACAGGGGAACTCTACCGACGTCAGTTGATGCGCTTGAGTAAGGCACTCAAAGAGAAACGGCCACAATTCAACGAAAGACATGACAAGGTGATACTGCAGCATGACAATGCCCGACCCCATGTTGCAAATGTCGTGAAAAAGTACTTGGAAACGCTGAAATGGGAGGTTTTATCCCACCCGCCGTACTCTCCAGACATTGCCCCTTCCGACTATCACTTGTTCCGGTCAATGGCACACGATTTGGCTGACCAGCACTTCGGTACTTACGAAGAAGTCAAAAATTGGGTCGATTCCTGGATTGCCTCCAAGGACCAAGACTTTTATCGACGCGGGATTCGAATGCTACCTGAAAGATGGGCCAAGGTCGTAGCTAGCGACGGGCAGTACTTTGATTAAAAAATATGTAGCCACTTTTTTATAATAAAGCCTTAAACTTTTGAAAAAAACGGTCACTGCAAAGTTGTACTCCTTATAGTTTAACATTGACCATATCTGGATCGTCATCCATACTCGAGACGCAATACTTTCCCCCTATAGAACTCTCGCCAAACAAAAATTATACTCTCGGTCTCGTGGAACTATTAACATTCAACTCTATTCCCAATATAGACATTAACCACAACAAACTTTACGTGGGAGATGAGGTGTTGACAATACCTACGGGTAGCTATGAAATAGAAGATATTGATACATTTGCGCAAGCCGAGCTGTCACGGAAAAACATCAAAATCAACATCAAACCTAATAATAATACTTTGCGCAGTGAAATCGAGTGTGATCATGGTGTAAATTTTGAGCCTGAAGATTCGATTGGACATCTACTGGGCTTCACAGCACGTAAATTGGAAGCGAATAAAAGACATGAATCTGATCTTCCAGTAGCCATTCTCAAAGTGAATGCCCTACGGGTTGAGTGCAATATAACCGCTCGTGCCTATATTAACGGACAAAAAGTGCACACCATTCATGAATTTTTCCCATCGCTCCCTCCAGGATATAAAATCATTGAGGTTCCATCACATGTCATTTATCGACTAATCACAAGCCGAACGATAGACACAATACAACTTCGAATAGTGGATCAGGACGGTGACTTGGTGAATTTCCGCGGTGAAGTACTCACAATACGGCTGCATATAAAATCATAATGGGTATAGTCTTTAATAGAGTCACTAATAACACTAAACAACCATGGGTAAAAACAATCAGTCGTCGGCCCGCACCCAAAGTGCTCACACCTCAAAACGTGCTACTCTTGAAGAATTTGGGTCTGAAAGTGCGTGGGGACAGCGTGTAAAACATTATT
Source organism: Ophion slaviceki (assembly GCA_944452715.1). Classification (NCBI taxonomy): domain Eukaryota; kingdom Metazoa; phylum Arthropoda; class Insecta; order Hymenoptera; family Ichneumonidae; genus Ophion; species Ophion slaviceki. The sequence goes on along the minus strand of OX101785.1, from coordinate 49,007,354 downwards.
TATTTTATGCTTTGTGCATCTGCTGCGTGCAACGGAAGAAGAAATCGTAAACATTCAGGAGCCCGTTGTCTTTGACGAATCCATCATACATTGTGAAATTCACGCTCATCAACCATATGCATCTTCGACCTTTAATAACAGCGATGAAATACGTATTGCCATTCAAAATCAAGATCTATCCATCCTGCCAAGCAAAAGTTCCTTGCACATCTATGGAAAATTATCTAAGCGTGATGGGATGCCAACCGCTGCCACAAGTCTCGTCAACAATGCCATCTGCCATTTGTTTGAAGAAGTGCGATATGAGTTGAATGCCATAGAAATCGATCGTAATAAGAATGTCGGTATTACGAGTGTAATTAAAGGATATTCGTCTCTCAGTCCAGCTAAGAGCTCTATGCTCGAGAACACGGGATGGCTCGATGTTGAAGAGACGAAGCAGATTGATGATGTATCGGGAAATTTTGATGTGTGTATACCACTGAGCATGCTGCTCGGATTTGCCGAAGATTATCGGAAAATTGTGGTAAATGCCAAGCATGAGCTAATTCTTACGAGATCGAAGACTGATGATAATGCCATCATGCAAACAGCTCCCGAAGACTACAAACTCGTATTGCATAAAATCGAATGGCTTGTACCGTATGTAACAGTCTCAGATCAACGAAAAATTCAGCTATTGAAATTTCTCGCCAAAGATGCACCAATCCATGAGTTTTCGAACGTGGGAATTGTATGAATATCCACTACTCCCCGTCACCTCTAAGCATGTGTGGTCTGTCAAGACTTCCAATCAGTTGGAGAAACCACGATATGTCATTCTCGCGCTACAGACGGGGCGAAAAAATATGAAAGAGAGGAATGCGAGCAACTTTGATCATTGCAACATCAGCTATGTCAAGCTATACCTAAACTCCCAATGCTATCCATATGGAAATCTAAACCTAAATATCAATCAAAATCAGTATGCTTTACTCTACGAGATGTATACAAACTTCCAATTCACCTATCACAACAAAGAAGCTGAACCATGGCTAAATAAGACTGAATTCTTAGAAAAAGCCCCCCTCGCCATCATTGACTGCTCAAAGCAAAATGATTCTCTTAAGGCCGGCCCCGTGGATGTGCGTCTCGAATTTGAATTGAAAATGAATATTCCGCCGAAAACTGCTGCATTCTGTTTAATCCTTCATGATCGTATTGTCGAATACAATCCGATTAGTGGTGCGGTTAAAAAATTGGTATAAATCTTGTCAACTGTCTGCGGACTCTTCAGTCAATATGGAGCTCGTTATCGATGTGCAGAGGTTCAAGAGACCCATCAACGATTTTGTCCTGAAGGAGATTTCCATCGTCAAACTCCACGACAAGAAGGCTGAACCGCTAACATTGTTCTTCAACGCACCATCTGCATGGGACTCGTTACCAGACAAATACAAAAAGACAAACAAATGGTTGGAACGCAATTTTCACGGATTACGATGGGATCACGGTGATATACCATACGAGGCAGCTAGAACGATAATTCGAACCATCTTGCAAGGAGCTCCTACCATCTATGTGAAGGTATTCGAAAAGTGCTCATAGATATCAAGATTCACGGATCCTACAACCAAAATTGTTGACTTGGAAACCCTGGACTGTCCCTCACTGCAGAAATTGCCAAACATCTCCGACTTTGAATTTCCCCATCATTTCTTCAATATGAAATACAATTGCGCCAATCCGAATGTAAAATCGTTGAAAATCTGGTTGAGTGTACACGAAGTGCTGCGTGAGCGGAGGATTTCTAAATAAAAAAACATTTTTAAATAAAAAAACATTTTGATATATATCTTTTTCGATTGTTTTTATTCTTACATCCAACAGCAACGTGGAACATTTTTATATTCAATGAAAGCTATCCTTTATACATTGTTGTGAGCATGTTGAAAACTCAGCGATGTTAACGACCGATGATCCCATTGAACTCATCATTTCCGACCAGCACAATGGTGTACTCACGGTTTATTGAACGCGATGCTGCTGTATTGTCCGCCATAATAGTTCATGTATAGTTCATGTATAGTTCGTCATTGCGAGCCATTTCCAATATATTCTCGAACATCTTTGGACCGTGATTGAAGGCCTTCATGAGCCTTGCTGGTAAGAAGACGGCGAACTCGTCCATGATGTCCACTACGTAACGCTTTGCTAATTTGGTGTGGGCAGCCCTCATGTCGGAGATTGGATAACACGATGGAACCTTGAGACAGCTTCTTCGTTGGGAAGAATTCTGCCGTTTTGTTGACAATGAGAAATCCATTTTTCATCGACGAAACAACTTCAAATGTGTCGAGGAACGTTTATTTTTTCTCACGAATAGTATTGTCTCCCTCACAACACTTTTCACAATTCCGTTGCGGAGGTGGGGGGCCATCAATATGATCCAACATCTCAGGTGTATTGTAATGCTTCATGCATGGAAGATATGATAATATTTCACTGTCGTTTCGATGATGTTCCGGCAAACGATCCCACAACATACCAATGTGTCGACTCCAATATTTTATGAGCAAGGTCTTTGGAACGTGTTCGAGCTCATTCTTCGTCAAGTCCCACGGGTTCTTGGCTGGGTGTACTGCATACATACTCGCACATGCAAACATCTCGACGTTATCTTTCGGAATGAATACAAGACCGAATGCAATGTAATTTTATAAGGGCCTCCGTTACTATAGCTGCATAAAAAGTTTATCTGTAAAGTCTCATTTGACATCTAGCAGTAAAATTGCATTAAGTTGCCGAGAGTGTATCATAGACGCTGGCTTTCACATGCATATTCACATGTTAGAGACACAATTTCTCACCATTGTCTAGAAAAACCTGTGTCAATAACGCCCCCTTAGAAAAACGACGCATCGTCTATGATGTCCCCTAGCTGCCGGTGTTATCCTCTCGTGCTTTTGGGCATTGACCTACAACTGTTATCCTCTCGTGCTTTTGGGCATTGACCCATAATTTTGGGCATCCTCTTCCCCGCGTGACGTCACTCTCCGACCTCTCTCCGCGAGCCGCAAATCCCCCTCCCCCAATTCCCCAAACGGGTCCCTAGACCTTCGCGAGACAGCGAGACACCTCCCTCCCCTTGCTATAGACTCCTCACCCCCTCCCCTTCGCCGCATACTCCGCGCCACACACTTCCCCCACCGCCCACTTCTCCCACAACCTACTCCCCCTCTCCATAAACTCCTCACCACCCACTCTCCATAGACTACCCACTTCCCCACCACATGGCCGAACCCCTCCTTTCGGCTTCCTCCTCCACAATATTTTTCTAGAATCCCCCTAGTTATACTACTTACGGTCTACGTATGTGGGGGGGGGGGGGCGATCAAGGTTTGCGTTACGTCACGATTTTAAAACTGTCAGAAATAGCAAAATTTCTGCATGTTCAAGTTTTTAATTTAAACCTCGCGTGCAATTTTACCGTGGACAGCTCACAGCTTTCTATACGCAATGTCAATTAGCGGGGAAAGTCACTGTGCAAGAACTTGCTCAGTAGCTTTCCCACATCCCTCAAGCAAAATTTGAAGGACATTTTTTTATAAATAATTCTCGAAAGTACATGTATTGAAAAATATGTTGGCAACATTTTTATTCACAAGTCCGAAAATTGACGGAGTAATAGTCACTTTAGTGAGAACAGGTAGCGCGACCGGTTAGTGTCCTCAGTCCCTACAGGTATGGCATCATTTACAATAGATAAAGTACAGGCTCTTATGATTTTGTGAACTATCATGAAGATGAAGAACCGTCATATCGCCGGCGACTAGATACTTCAATGTAAGTAGCAATATTCTAGAAAAAACATAACTTTATATCAAGAAACACGGAACGAAAACTTTGAACGCCTTTTTCTCGAAACTAGTTTTTTCGACCTTGTCCGAGCGAATACCTGAAAACTAATTAACCGATTTTCAATTTTTTTAAAAACATTTTTGTAATCGCAGTGACTAAGGTTATAGGTATCCGCGTTTTTAATATTTGATAATTACTATTTTTAAAGACTGCTTGAATACAGAAAAAGAGCCATGAAAATCGAAAAAAATGTCCAAACTGTCGGCATTTTGTAAAAAAAAAACCAAAATAAAATAACGGCTACGATCGACATAAATGGGCGCGCGGTCGGTGTGCGGGCTCGGCGGTCACTGAAGTTAAGACGGAATGACACACCATCGCCGTCGGTATGGCAGAACACGATTGTAGATACCCACGGATTTCCGAAACGGCTCTTCAGAATTTCGTGAAATTTGACCAGAAGACGTCAAATTGATAGACGAACCGCTGTCTGCCCCTCAGATTTCTTGAACTTGAGAAAAAAAGTAGATTGTCTTATCATGCTGAACTCGTGATTGAAATGATGAAAAATAAAAAGTTTCGCTAATGCCACGACTTGGAGAGGAGCAGAGCCGCGTAGCCACATTAGAAACACACTTTTTGACACCTCAATCATTTCATTCCTTCGCATATCTTCGGAAATCCGTGGGTCTCTACAATTAATAGGTAATAGCAGACGATTTCAAACAAATCTCGCACGATGTCCGAGATAGCTAGTTCTCGCGAATTCCGGCGAGGCGCTCGTGACGTGTGCTGCAGACGACGCGCATCGATGTGCACGAGCTCGATACGCCGGCAAAGTGGCAGCTGATATTTGGCTGCGTGTGCCATCGAAAAAGGGGAAAAAGTTTTGTTTTCGTATATAAACGACATGAAAAAGGAATTTTCGCGTGATCTCAAGTGCAACGATGGGATTGTGGACTTTTTGTGCGAACGTGGTGATGTATCTGACGGGCTGCAGAGAAAGCAAAGTCGATTGACTGGTCGTGTCGAACTCGTGACCAAAAAGATGAAAAATCAGACGTTTCGCTAATGTCACGACTTGGAGATAGGCTGAGCCGGGTAGCCACATAAAAAGCGAACAATTCGAGCTCTCATGTGCATTTCGTTGCATATCTTAGGAGAAAAGTGGCAATCTAAAATAATTGTGTGAGCACGCTCATTACGCGACAAAGTGACAGCTGATATGTGGCTGCGTGTGTAAGTGCCATCGAAAAATGGGAGTCGCTTTGGTTTTTTGTACAAAAGCGACGGCAAAAAGAAATTTTCGTGCAATATCAAGTGCGACAATTGCGGATATTTTCAAGGAACGAATCACCGGGGCGATGTATCCAACGAGCCACAGTTATTTGCTGAGGTTGTGTAGCAATTTTTTAAAATATTTTTTTTTGAGCCCTCCAAATCTCAACAAATAAAATTAAATAATTTCAAAGTTGCGGACGTGTTTGAAAAGAATGCCACCGGTGCAATGAAATATTTTTGTGTACAACGGAGCCTCCAGAGATCTGGCGTCTGTCGCTAAGTGTACAAAGGTAGCGGCAAACCACCGTTCTTCTTGTCGCGGTCTCAGCAAGCTCCGTCGGTGGAGATCTCTGAAAAGGACACCCACTTTGCAAGAAGACCTCCAGTGACTCATTATACAAGTGCTTCGCCAGCTCATTGCAAAGGGTTCTCTTTTTCCCCGGTGGCAAGCGGGGAAGTACAAAAATTTGTCATCTGTAGCAAGATCTTCGCACGTACCCTGTATCGGTACCGTGCAGCGAGATCCATGCTGACATTTTACAAGTATCTCACAGTGAAGTCTTTGCACGTTCGTTGCGAAAGATACAATGGTGTGCCAAGACCAAGTTGACAGCAACCGCATTCGACAGGTGCCTTCCAGCGAGATCTTCACTGGTTCGCTGCAAAGGATTCTGTGATTTGCCAAGAACAAGTTCTTAGCAGGCCCGATTGACAGGTACTTTGCAGTAGGATCATGGCAAGCTCGTTGCAAAGCACAAAAGTTTGTCATCTGCAGCAAGATGCTGGCACGGACACTGTATCAGTGCTGCGCAGTGAGATCCATGCTGGCACATTTGATGGGTACCTTGCAGCGGAATGTTTGCACGCCCGTTGCAAACGATACAGCGTTGTGCCAAGAACAAGTTCTTCGCAACTACGTTAGACAGGTGCCTTCCAGCGAGATCTTCATCGGCTCGTTGCAAAGGATTCTGTGTTCTACCACGAACGAGTTCTTTGCATGATTGACAGGTGCCTTGCAGCGGGATCTTGGGAGGCTCATTGCGGAAGACACAGTGATTTTCCAAGAACAAGTTGTTAGCAAATACAGTTGACAAATTCTCTTTTGCCCCAGTGGCAAGCGGCAAAACACAAAACTTTGCCATCTGCAGCAAGATGCTGGCACTCACACTGTATCGGTGCTTCGCAGTGAGATCCATGCTGGCACATTTGATGGGTACCTCGCAGCGGGATGTTTGGACGCTTGTTGCAAACGATACAGCATTGTGCCAAGAACGAGTTCTTTGTAAACTACGTTTGACAGGTGCTTTCCAGCGAGATCTTCATCGGCTCACTGTGAAGAACTCTGTGTTCTGCCAAGAACAAGTTCTTCGTACGATTGACAGATACGATTGACGTCTATTCTCAACGTATAGACGTGGCTGACAAACGCGCAAACGATAATATCCGCGAAGGTTGAATGCTTCGAAGACCACAACAAATTGATATTTTGGAAGTTTCCACATCGGCAGAAGCCCTATTGTATAGGCCAGGAATTGGTGATTCGATGTAAGTAATTTTTTATTTAGTATTTCTATACATAAATCAAGTGTAAAATTGGAAAACTCTTTCAGAAATTTTCAGAAATGTATTACTCAAAAAGTATGAACTTAAGCAAAATTTTATAAAGAATACTTTCGTTTTAAAATTGCCCAAAATGTTTTTAACAAATAATTCATCCCGAAAAACTTTAATTTTTCGAAAAATTGTTTTAACAATTGGCTACAAACAATTGAATGCTCGACTTTTCAGTAAAAAAAATGGTGACATTCGGATTCAGCGGATCAAAATACATAAAAAAAGTTTAGCTCCATCCATCGAGCTCAAAATTTTACGAACATATAATACCGTATCCACATCGAAAAACTTTAAACGCGTATTTCTCGAAACTACGTTTTTCAAGTCGGTGGCCACTATAGTTCAAAAACCACTGGATGGATTTTGATGAAATTTGGTGTGCTTATTGATAGCATTCAAAACTAGTCCTTAATCGAAGGATTTTCATTTTTGTTGAAAATTTATATTTTTTTAACAATAAACGACCTATTTTTTGGTCGAAAATCGAAAGTCATCTGTCGGAAGCCGCCATTTTGTCAATTTTTGAAAAAAAATAAAGCTTCGATTAAGGACTAGATTTACTATTAAGGTAATGATTTTTTTTGGTTTTTTAATTTCAGATCCAGTAAAATTTTATGATGGTCACCGCAAAGCACTACATGCCGACGGGGGTCGGACAAAGATGGCGATATTTTGATGAATAATCAATATTTTTCTTTGAAAATTTGTACAAGCCAAGTTGAAATATAACATAAAAAGTCTGTGTAACCACTTTTGTAAAACAAACTTAATTACTATAAAAAAGAATTATTAAAAATGCTCGTTTTTTCACGCCTCTGACTGTATCTTACTCCTTAAAAAGTCTTTTCCCCATTTCGAAGGCTTCCTGTTCGAGATTCCCCATCGTATATATATATAAATGTGTAATTTTTAATAAAAAAAATAATTAAAATAAATTTTGATTTTAGTTTGTTTTATAAAAAATAAAATTATATAATAGTAATGTATATTAAATTAAATTTAATATTTATATAAATAAATGAGTTATTGATTTTAATCACCTTTTGTATTAGGGTTAATTTAATAAAAATTTTATGATTTTTTCTCGAATATTAAGATATCTAGTTTTTTAATAAATGAATTTAATTCAGATCATTTTTTATTTTATTTTATATCAAAATTTTAATTATTAAAAATTTTAGGGCTAATCTTAATTTTTTTATTATAATTTATATCAAATAATAAATTGATAATGTTGATAATCTCTATTTAAGTAAAAAAATGTTATAATTTATTTAATAAAAATTGAACCTCTGACTGAGAGGTATATAACATACCGTATCTACCGATCATACTCATGATCGAGAATAAATGCAATAATAATTTTTTTAACAATTATTTTTGTGTAATTTTTACCGTTATTTTTCGCAATGCGTAAGCAGCAACCATATTTGCTGACTAAGAGGTATAGAACATACCGTATTTACCGATCATACTCATGATCGAGAATAAATGCAAAAATAATTGTTTGAATAATTATTGCTGTATAAATTGTACCGTTGTTTTTTGCAGCACATAAGCAGCAATCATATTTGCTGCCTGAGAGGTATAGAACATACCGTATCTACCAATCATACTCATGATCGAGAATAAATGCAAAAATAATTGTTTAAATAATTCTTGCTGTATACATTTTACCGTTGTTTTTTGCAGCGCGTAAGCAGCAATCATATTTGCTGCCTGAGAGGTATAGAACATACCGTATCTACCGATCATACTCATGATCGAGAATAAATGCAAAAATAATTGTTTAAATAATTCTTTCTGTATAAATTTTACCGTTGTTTTTTGCAGCGCGTAAGCAGCAATCATATTGGCTGCCTGAGAGGTATAGAACATACCGTATCTACCGATCATACTCATGATCGAGAATAAATGCAATAATAATTTTTTTTAACAATTATTTGTGTGTAATTTTTACCGTTATTTTTCGCAATGCGTAAGCAGCAATCATATTTGCTGACTAAGAGGTATAGGACATACCGTATCTACCGATCATACTCATGATCGAAAATAAATGCAAAAATAATTGTTTAAATAATTATTGTTGCGTAAATTTTACCGTTGTTTTTGCAGCGCGTAAGCAGCAAACATGTTTGCTGACTGAGAGGTATAGAACATACCGTATCTACCGATCATACTCATGATCAAGAATAAATGCAATAATAATTGTTCCAACAATTATTTTTGTGTAATTTTTACCGTTACTTTTCGCAGTGCGTAAGCAGCAATCATATTTGCTGACTAAGAGGTATAGAACATACCGTCTCTACGATCATACTCATGATCGAGAATAAATGCAACAATAATTTTTTTAACAATTATTTTTGTGTAAATTTTACCGTTACTTTTCGCAGTGCGTAAGCAGCAATCATATTTGCTGACTAAGAGGTATAGAACATACTGTATCTACCGATCATACTCATGATCGAGAATAAATGCAAAAATAATTGTTTAAATAATTATTGTTGCGTGAATTTTACCGTTGTTTTTTGCAGCGCGTAAGCAGCAATCATGTTTGCTGACTGAGAGATATAGAACATACCGTATCTACCGATCATACTCATGATCGAAAATAAATGCAATAATAACTGTTAAAATAATTATTTTTGCATAAATTTCACCGTTGTTTTTTGCAGCGCGTAAGCAGCAATCATATTTGCTGACTGAGAGGTATAGAACATACCGTATCTACCGATCATACTCATGAGCGAGAATAAATACAAAAATAATTGTTTAAATAATTATTGTTGCGTAAATTTTACCATTGTTTTTTGCAGCGCGTAAACAGCAATCATGTTTGCTGACTGAGAGATATAGAACATACCGTATCTACCGATCATACTCATGATCGAAAATAAATGCAATAATAATTGGTAAAATAATTATTTTTGCATAAATTTCACCGTTGTTTTTTGCAGCGCGTAAGCAGCAATCATATTTGCTGACTGAGAGGTATAGAACATACCGTATCTACCAATCATACCCATGATGGAGGAAAAATGGAAAAATGATTGTTTAAACAATTGTTTTTGCGTAATTTTTACCGTTTGGTTTTTGCAGCGCGTAAGCAGCAATGATTTTTGCTGAAAGGTATAGGACGTACCGCACAGTTGTTAATGTAATGATTGTAAAAAAGAATTAATTTTGAACAATTATCTCGCTGCAGAAAAGCGCGAGCCGCCAGCAAGAACTCTTGCTACGAAATTGAGATTCTCCATGATCTCGAATTTCGTACGAAGTCGGCGTTGACAAAGAAAATGAAATTCTTTGTGGACACTGACCGTGGGTTAGCGTGTGGGTATATACGTGTATATACCCACACGAAGCGGTACTTGCTGCGAAGGGACAGCATGCGGGAAGAAAACAATCTTCAACCGCGTGCGTCCGACGTAGCGAATGCCACAGACACACGAGCACACACACACGTTGCGTCGAGGCATAACAATACAATGTAAGCCTCGACGCAAGGTGGCCCGCGATTCGGTTGCAGCGTGCATTCGGAACGAACGCGCTGTGACATCTAGCGGTAGGGAGTAGTAGCTCGTGCGAGCGTTTCGCGTCGCGTGTCATTCCGTCTTAAGCCGCGGTAACCGTCCAATACTTGGAGCGGTGACCGCTTGCCCGTGCACTGGTTGGCGCGTCAACCTCTGAGTGGGAGGCAGTTTTTCTAAGAGTCTGATGGCAATTACAACTGAAACTCAGCCAAATATAGCCCCCTTGATCGGCCCAGGTTTTCCGCAGTTTCCCTGGGCCCTCGTGCAAATGCGATACAGTAGTGCATTGGGAAAGAGTGGCTGCCGTCGACACTCTGGGGGGGACCTCTGGAAGGAATGTAAGGAACTCTGGAAGGATTGTGAATGTCGGAAGGAATAAAGGTGAGGCTGGTAAAGAGGAAGGACCCCGTACCTCTGAGGAATACACATGAAAAAAATAACATAAACGGCTACGTAAAACGATAGCTACATTTGTATATATATCGATAAATTGTTGACTTTCAATTTACAGATAACCATTCATAGATATCGATGGGGCAATGAAGAGAATTTTTTTTTTCGTCGTCATATCAAGGTATATATCTCGGTTAATTTTAAAGATTTTTTTCATAAAAATTGGTATAATACTAGATGAATATATACTTAATAAACAGAGTATAATCCCGATCCTTTCATAATTAGTTATGTCTATGAAAAATCGCAATTATTGACGACAAAGCACCCGTTACGTAACGGAATGGGGGGGGGGATTCTGCCCAATGGTTACGGTCCCGATACGTGGGGAGATGGGGGGGGGGTCAGAAATTGGGAAATGTTGCGTTCCGTAACTTGTGTACGCCCACTTATAAGCCGCAGGTCTCCTGCGCCACCCACACTAGCACATAGACGTCGCATGCTAGATACAAGTGGGGGATGTCAGAAGAAGCGGGAGGGGTACGCAGCTCGGCCGCCGTTGCATTGGTCGCCGGCCGGCGCGGCGTTCGGTTTGAGTGTCATGTACGTTACTACTATTTTCGCGCTAAAAGAAAAAAAGCTGTTCGCCGTATCTGTTGGTTTCCAGCCTACGCTTGTGGTGTTACAGCCATCAAGTAAGTATATTTTTATTCCCTAATAGAGTATTGATACGATGACAGAATGAAAAAGAATCTATTATTTTCCATAGTCTTAGGGTGACTCGGTCCAATTAGTGAAAAAATGGGGAAGCGGTCATTTCAGCCAAAACAAGCGGCGTCTCTTGAGCATGTATAACTAACATTATAACAGCATTATAACTAAATTGTAGTCAATTTGTATTAAAAATAAGGTGTTTAAACCCCAAGTACCTATGAATATTTCTAGAAAAACTATTTTTTTCAGGATGCAAAAGTACAAGAGTCTCCAAAGATCTGATGAAACGTGCCGCAGAAGAAGTCATCAACGGCAAAAGTATCCGAAAAGTGGCCAAAGATAACAAATTTGATAGAACTATGCTTTGTTCCTCTTTTTTATGTTTCTCTTGTGAAAAAAATGGGGTGGCTCAGTTGCCCCCACTAGTTGGGGTCAACTGAGCCATCTGACATTTGTCATATTTATATAAGTTTAGTCTGGTAAGCAACGTTTTTACTACAGTGTTTCGATGGTGTGACATAGCCGAATAACCAGCCTATCTATTTCAAAAGATATCATTACTTATCACTTCATTAATTCGGAGCTATATCATGCTTAGGACAAAATCATGATCAAGTGACCCCGCTCTGCCCTACTTGCTGAGCAATTCAATAAATGGCGATAGTCTATGTATTTGAGTAATTAATCTTGTAAAATAAGATAAATGAGCACCCAAAAATTATAAAAACCATTACAACCAAATCGGGTATTCGGCAAAAGTTTATTCCGAATGTTTACATTTTACTGATTGTCCCCGAATATTTATTATTTAATTCTTCAGATGGTCAAAGTGTACATTTTAACGGCCAACGAAGTGTATTGAGAGTTGGTATGCCCGGTTGGCGAAAGGTGCTGCAGATGAGCGAAGCGGCCGCGAAAATTTTATCAGCGTCTGCTGTATTGCCTTCTTTTATTTAAACAAAACTGAGTGAGATATTTCCTTGCGAACTTTGCTCTTTGAAATACTTATTTTCTAAGCAAAATATTTATTTTCAAGGATTATAATGCTACGTTCAAATAATCACGAATGACATGTAATCCGAATCGAAGGAAAATTAATTCTATCGTCAGTCGATTATCAGCTTGTAAAATTCCTCTGGTTATTCAATTCCCTAAATAAGTTTTTCCAAAGTCGAGAACTAGGTAAATAACTTTGTCGCGCCCGGAACCGTAGGTTCAATTGGTTTTATCATCAAGATCTTCAAGCCGATTGGGAAAATTAAGTTTACCAATACATGCCTCGTACTCTTCTAATAAAATGTTTTATCTGTTTGTACGTGCACACGTGAATTCCATGAATGAACTTCATAAAGGTTATTTTTTACCTGAGGCCTCGTCATGTCCTGCGGCAAAGCACCGTGGGTTGATACAAACTGGCGGTTACCACTGACGGTCAAGTGACTCGAGCCGCCTCCAGTAGTACAGCTCAACCGTACGGTCAAACCGGTTGAAGGTCTATTCACACAATGAAACGAAAAAATCGCCATTGTCCATTAAGATCGTTTCTTCGCATGTGCATTGCACAATCGACAGATTTAATATAGAAATACAACCAATGGAAAATCAATCCGAATTTAGAGAAATAAAAGGGAAAAAACGATCGTTTTTTTTCTTCTTATATTGGGGTATAATAATTTGGGTGTTTGGGTTAATTTATTCAAAGCGAAAAAAACTTTTTCTTCGTTTCGTATATAATAGTTTCGGTTTGTTTTTTTGTATGTCAGTTATTTGTATCATACTGGGGGTGCACACAATTGTATTTATATCATACAATTGTGCAACTGTCTAAGATGAAATTGGCAAGAACAATAAATTTCTAAAAATGATACGGTTAATTAAATCTTCTACAAATTCTAATGAATGTTTTCCATATTGATTAAATGTTGATCAATTAGGTAAATATTGTGCAATATAAATAGTAAATCCACAATTTATTAAGGGGTTACCCCCACTTGCGATGTTGAAAAAATCGTTTTTTTTTATTGCTTTTTTTTTTAAGTGCAATTTGAAGTGCAGTTTTTTTGATGCCCGGAATAGATGACTCTATGTAAGTTTACAAAAAAATATATTTTCTTCGTGTAAAATGAAATTGAAACTTTAAACGCGCTTTTCTCAAAATGGCATTTCTGAAGTCGGTGACCAAGATTACTCGAACACTAATGAACCGATCTTCTTGAAATTTTGCAGGCTTATTTAATACATAAAAATGTAGTCTTTAATCGTTCGATTTTTTTTTTCGAAAAAAATGGCCGTTTTATAGCCAAAAAACGGCCGTTTTTTTTTTCGTTAAAATCGAACCATTAAATTTGACTGTCCGCCATTTTGTGAAAAATGAATATTTTTTAAAATCCTTCAATTAAAGACTAGTTTATACTTATATTTGACTAAATCCATCCGCAATTTTTTTTTTTCAGATGATCCACTTCGCCGCAATGTTGGTCACCGCAAACCGTGTATATAAAAACATTATTTCATTGACGGCCATTTGCCACTAAACAATGTAATATTTTTCAATAAAAAAATTACTGAAAGTTCTTCAAGATGTGTTCTTTAAGATGGTATATTGATCGACTAAAAAAGTTTTGTAGTTTTCTTTAAAAAAAATCATGAAAAAGGCCTTTTTTTGCGCTACAAGTGGGGGTAACGCCTTAACAGGGGGAGACCATTTACAAATTTGGAAAATCGATCCCCCCCCCCCCCCCCCCGATAAATCGATAGTTCAATGTCTAAAGAACATTGTGTTCAATTTTTACAGCGAAATTCGAAGAACTGCCTGAGTTTTCGTGGAAAAATGTCATGAGTGTTCGTGCCGAGTAGACGCAGCTGTGCGACCAAAGACGGCGGCGCATACGCCCTCTTACATTTCATCTGGCTACGATCTTTTATGTTTCGTAGTCGTACTATACGCAGTAAGGGCCTCAAAAGGTTTTCATGCAACACCTAACGAACCTTCACGGAAGAGAAATTTTTATGGAAACCAACATCTTGATACGGAAAATAACGGAGGGCAGAGTGCCAGTGCTAAAAAACTTTTTAGTGCGAGCTCTGATGAAGTAAGTTGGAAACCGCTAATGACCTATCGGTTTATTGAATTTTGCATTGTGTTTAGCGCCATATCAAATTCAGTAGTTTGCCTGTATTGTAAACAAAGAGTACATCACATCAGCTGAGACATTTCAAAGAAACTTCACACCAGGACTTGGGTTTCAAGCTAGTACTGACCTGCCGTCGTCGAGAAATCAATTCAGGACGACTGAATAAGGGAAGGGTAGGGGTTTCAGCGTGAAAAAAACACTTTTTTGCGAATTTTTTTCATCTATATGGATAGAGTAAATTTATTGAAACCTTGTGTACATTGTTAAGTGTCATTTCAAGAACATTCCGTGAAATTTGTATGCGAAAATATCCACAAACAAGCCGGTGACAAAGCTTTTCCAAGAACGCCTTTTGGAAAAACACGATTTGCGGTGTTTACTGTATCTCAGCTAGAAATTATCTGAAATCAAGTACCATTAAAATTTAGTCAAAGTATCATCAAATCCTCCCCCCAACGGTCTTTGATAATTTTTTCTTTCATTTCTAAATTTTTAGTGGTCATGTAAAGTGAAAAGTGCTATTTTTCACAAAAAATTCCGCCATTTTGGGGGTGGAAAACCCCCTCAATGTAAACAAAAACTCAAATTAACCGTTGGTGGGAGGTATTTTATATGCAGAAAGTGTGTACCAAGTTTGACATAAATCGGTCATGTAGTTTTCAAATGGCAGTGAACACGGACTTTGAAAAAGTGGTTTCGAGAAAAAACGCGGCACCGGCTTGTTTGTGGATATTTTCGCGTACAAATTTCACGGAATGTTCTTGAAATGACACTTAACAATGTACAAAAGGTTTCAATAAATTTACTCTATCCATATGGATGAAAAAAATTCGCAAACAAGTGTTTTTTTCACGCTGAAACCCCTACCCTTCCCTTAAGGCAGTAGTCTGGTCTAGAGCGAGATTTTTTACGTCATTTTTGGGTTGGAATAACTTTTGAACCGTTGAAGTTGTCTTGATGAAATTTTACTGTGTAAAATGAATGAATATTTCACATATTTTCATGTCGTTTTTTTATTTTTTTTACAACATGGTCCGCCGAAAACCGCCTCAATCGGCGCCCGCTCTGGGTGATGTTGTATGCATCTGAAAAAATATATATATATAAATTCAATCTGTATGAGTATTCTGAGCAAAGGTAGCAGAATTAGTACTTAAAAAAAATTTGTTACAAAATGGCGGCCTGTTAAACTTTGATTAACGATATTTCATACATTTTCGGGTATTCGACCAGTTATAAAATGTGGGCAAAATTATTGTTCGACTCAATTCTGCTAGCAGTCCGCAGAAAGAGGCTACCGAAAGTATATCCAAAATTTGAGCTCTATCGGTCAATTAGTTATCGAGATATCGTGGGAGCCGATTTGAAAAACATAGTTCTGAGATACACGCGTTCAAAGTTTTGATACCGTTAGACGAGGTTTGCGTACGGCTTGCTTATCATTTCTATTACTCTGCTAATTTTTGAAATATCAATAAACGGTTTTCACGAGCATATTAAGGTAGGATGAGCGCGCAATCTTGATTTTTATAGATTTTGTTTAAATTTTAACCAGACATTGTTCATATCATTATGCATGTTTGAGTGAAATTTGAGAACGGTCGACTATTTAGATTGAGAGATATTGGCTTTAAAAATTGCAACATTTAACACTGCAGGGTCTGCATTGAAATTTAGATAGAATAATTTTGCGTAAAAAATATTTGTACCCTATAATAAGAAGACATATGGCAACACCGCGGAACAGTATTGTTCAATATTTCGAGAAAAAAATAATTATCGTGTTCCTAAAGTTAAAAATTTTGTCATAAAAAATATTTGCATCATAAATATTAATTTTTATATTATTTATGTTATCTTCATCAACAAATAAAAGTGTTGGTTCATTCATAACTAATTGAAACTTTGTTCGATTAAAAATTACTTCCAAATAAAAATTTGTGTTGCAGTATTATTTTAAATATGCCGCGCAAACTCACGTCATTGGATACGTAGAACGATGCGGTGTTGCCATATGTCGTCTTATTATAGGGGACAAATATTTTTTACAGTAAATTATTCTGTCTAAATTTCAATGCAGACATTGCACCACCACCTGCAGTGTTGAAAGTTGCAATTTTGAAACCCATTATCTCCCAATCTAAATAGTCGACTGTCCTGAAATTTCACTCAAACTACATAATGATTTGAACAATGTTTGGTCAAAATTTGAACAAAATCTATAGAAATCAATATTGCCCGCTCGTACTACCTTAAGAAAGGTCTAAGAAATAATAAAATGAAAAAAAATCGATTTTGTCATATTTCTAGACCAGACTACTGCCTTAACACTGGATTTGAGGAAAATGGTCGAAAAATAGTAGTGATGCGTCTACTAGCTGTTCGGCGCGACGAAATAAATTTATTCTGCAATTTAATGCACATTTGTCCCCCTCCGATTCCGATGAAATTTGGCATGTTTGTAGAATGGGTAAAAATATGCGACATGTATTTTTTTTATCTGCGGAACCCGATTTGTAAGGGGTGAAACGCACCCTCCAAAATAGGGATGTTTTTCATTTTCCGTCGATAACGTTTTAACGATATGAAAAAAATTCAAATTGCGATAACGTTTTTTTTTTCCATGTACTATACATTACAGATGAGAACGATGCAGATAACAACAAATTTCATATTGTTTAATGCAAAAATGCAGTTTTTCATACGTGTCTTCAAGAATTTTTAACCGATTGGGATGTACATTTGCATACATGTAGAGAATGAAAAAGTAGCGGATACGTGTTTTTTCCCGATATCTCATAATTAAGGTGGGAGCCTGAATTAGAAGGTCCAACAAAGCATTTTTTTCGAGAACTTTTTTAGAAGGGAAAAAACAAGTGAGCCCAGTAAGCATTGAAGTATCTTTTCATGTATATTTGGACTGTATAAAAAAAGTTCAACATGGGACAATAAATGACTGCAGATTTATCAGCCTATTCCATGTGCGTCTTGCCGTCACGGTCCCACATAACTTCTATTCCCGAACCCAGTTTCACTTTACTCCGATCACTCCGAACTCCGACACCTTGTATCTAAACCTTCATAGCTAAACCTCAACGCTCATCTAATAATAAACCTAATCTCCTTTCCTAGAAACCCTCGACTGCATCTCTTTGTCTTTTCGTCCCTTTGTCACTGGTCCGACGCGCTCCGCTAGGCTTCCTCGCATCATCCCCTCCGCGTTCCTAGGCCTATCCGCTTCAATCATTTTTCTTCCCTCTAGACCCAGAGAAGTCAGTCCATTTCCGAGTCTCCAACCGAAACAACGTGCACTCCTTCAACCATTGGTACTCGCTAATAAACATATAACGTCTTAACTACAATAGCCCTCATACTCATTTCGATCCCAATCAGTAAAACCTCGCGCATTCTTTAAGCCATCCGCTCGGCCGTCACATTGCCACTGCAGTCCCCAATCGGCGGGAAAGATGCAGCTCGTAATTTGTGACTGAATCAAAAAAACAATAAAATTGTTAGTTGTCACATATTTGTCTCTTATGTGAATTAAGAAAAAGCTGAAAAATCGTGAAATTATAACTTTTCTCGGGTTTGAAAAAATGTGTTTAGAAAAAAAACGCTTTAACGTGCTATAAAAATTATTTAAAAAGATTTTTTCAATGACATTAAAAATTCACTTAGAAGAGATTTTCATACTGAAGAAAATAAACGTTGGTTTGATTCAATAAGTCGTTTAGTTTTTCTGCTATCACGCCCGCCACTTTGGAAAAATCGCAGAAAAGAAAACTGGCGAAAACGCGCTTGAAAGTTTTCAATAAGAGGAAATATGATTATCAAATATCAATCGGTTCTCTGCTTTTGGCCCTCAATCTTCGAAAATATTTACGATTCGGCCAGTGAGATTTCTAAGGTCGTGGTGGAAAGAAAAAACGGAGTTTTTTTCCCGTTTACGTTTCGATCCTTGGTTCGGATCCTCTTCAGAAACTTTATTTGTTCTACAAATTTCATGATACAAATTATATTAATAGAGTTTACAGATTTTGTATAATTGTACTTTGTGTTATGAATAAGTTTTAAATGTGTTATAATGATTTGTGAAAATTTTGTGTTAGTTTTTTCTCTCATAATTTTTCAATCATGGTGATATTGTATGAGTGATTATTTGTCAAAAGTTAATTTATTCTTTTGTTGAGTAACAAGGGTAGTGTGTGAGAGTGTGATGTTGTAAGAAGGATAAGAATTATGTTAGATGACGAACCTGAATATTGTCGATATTTCTAGTTTTCTTTGGTTTGTGCTTGGAGGATGGTTGGTGTAGACAGTATTTGTGATGATAAAATACTGTCTCGTGAGGTTGAATCAGAGAATTGATTCGGAACCGTTCTTATTATTCAATTGACAAGCTTAATCGTTTTTTGGCGATTGTATTATCTGTGAGAAATTGGTATAATAAAAGAAACTTTAGTTCGATCTACTGTCTTCATTAATGAGATGTTGTGTGAAAGTGGTAATTACCTATTGAAATAAAATAAATATATCCCTGCAAGCACAAAGAAGAAAATTAGAATTTTAGTTTTAAGGCTTTCACGGCTCTTTATGTAATGAGAAGAGTATGTGGCTTCCGGATGGAGGCCGTGTTGAGGATCAGCGTTGTGCCGACGTTTCGCAAACGTTACAGTCTGCATCATCAGGGCTGAGAGCTCCGATACTGAAGCTCTCGTGTCTCAGGTATCCCTTATGTAGTTGCAGTCATCGTTCCAGATCGCTGCACCATCCAATCAGATGTTTTAATTGATCAGCTGGTCAATTAAAAAACCGGGAGGACGGTGTGCCAAATAGGATTGACGTGATATCCTCCATCTCTGTTTAGATTGTCCGGATGTTTTCGGATTTCCAAGCCTTCTCGGTGTTTCCTAGAAAAATAGCTGTTTGATGGGGCCAGACTTTGGGCTTTGTCGAACTGGATGGCATGACCAGTCTCCATCCAATGTTCGGCCAGCGCTGATTGTGTAATATGGCCATATTTGATACACCGTTGGTGTTCTTTGATCCGTGTACTGATCTTCCTCCCGGTTTCCCCTATGTACACTTTACCGCATGAGCAGGGTATCTTGTATACTCGTGGTGCACTCAATGGTGGTCTTTGGTCTTTTGCACTCGGAATCACTTGTGCTAGTTTCTTCTGAGGTTTGAAGATGACTCGCACGTTATGTTTTCCAAGGACCCTGCCTATGCGATCGGTTATACCCTGAAGGTATGGAAGGGAAGTTGTTGCGGTTATTTGTCCTTCATTCTCTCCATCAGGTGCTGTAACCGTTTTCGAATCAGCTATTTTTCTTTTTAGATTTTTAATCGTTCTTTCGATGTTGCCTGGCTTGTAGCCATTGTCTCCTAAAGCTTTTCGTAGGTGTTCTAGTTCAACCTCCAGGGAGTCTGGTTCGGAGATCGCTGGAGCTCTGTAGACCAGAGAGCTTATGACCGACTGTTTTTGGGAAGGGTGGTGATGGGACGTAGCGTGGAGGTATCTATCCGTATGCGTTGGCTTCCGGTAAACTTTATGGCCCAAAGTGCCATCGCTTCAGATGACTGCAACTATATAAGGAATACCTGAGACACGAGAGCTTCAGTATCGGAGCTCTCAGCCCTGATCATGCAGACTGTAACGTTTGCGAAACGTCGGCACAACGCTGATCCTCAACACGGCCTCTATCCGGAAGCCACATACTCTTCTCAAAATTAGAATTTTTTTTCCTCTGCTCTACATGTCGAGTAGTGACGTCCTAGAGACTTCGAGAAAGACTAAGTGGCGAATTTTATGTTTCTGGAGAGAGGGAGAATGATCCTTTGTCAGTGCCGTGTCAAGAGTTTGAGGGTACCCGTGTCATGTTAAGAGTTATTAAAAAAAAAACAAAATAAATGTATCGTGTCAGAGATTTTTAGGTTAATGTGTTATGTCAAGAGTTTTAAAATTGAGTCACGAGTTTAAAACTTGATGTGGGTAGTTATGGTGATAAAATATTATTATGATTATATTATTGAATTGTATATTGAGCTTAGCTTATTTATGTCAGTTCTAAAATTTATGGCATTAGGATGCGCTTTGATTTGAATTATTTATAGGATCAATCTCTTTTTGAGCCATTGTTCATTGTTTAAAATGTTTACATCATCAAATTTGAAATCGTGTTTTTGTTCTATTGCGTGCTGTGCTAGAGCTGTGTGTATTGTGTTGGTGTGTTTTAGGCTATTTTTGTGTTCATTGAGTCTGTTTTTAAGGTATCTTTTTGTTTGGCCTATGTATGTGGAGTTACAATCATTACAATCAATTTTGTACACTATGTTAGATTTTTTGTTGTTATCTATTTTGTCTTTGGTGGAGCCTGTGATCGATAAGATGTTGTGTTTGTTGTTTGTGACTAGTGTTATATTATATTGTTTGAACAGACGAATTAGTTGGTGATGGATGTTTTTTGTGTATGGTAGATTTATTAGTCTAGAGGAGTCAAAGTTATTATTTTTGTTATTTTGATTGTTGATTGTAGAAAGTCTTTGTTTTATTATTTTTTCTGTGAAAGAAATCGGATAGCAATGTTTTGTCATCGTATTCCTAATGAGTTGAAGATTTTATGGTGAAAAGACGGATGAGATAGTTTTATTGCTCTGTCAACTAACATGTAAATTATAGCTTTTTTTTGGGAAAGTGGATGGTGTGAAAAAAAGTTTATAAATCTGCCAGACCAAGTAGGTTTTCTGTACCAATTTGTGATGATTGCATTTTGATTGCGGATTAAGAGTATATCGAGAAAAGGAATTTTATTATTTTCTTCTATTTCTGATGTAAATTGTAATTTTGAATTATATGAGTTAAAAATATTGATTGTGGATTCAATTTTGTCTGTTGGCAAAGCAATAATAATGTCATCGACAGATCTTTTGTATAATGGCAATGAAAATTTTAATTTTTCTAAGCAATTTTTTTCTAAATCAATCATAATAATGTTGGATAGTATCGGAGCGAGAGGTGAACCCATTGGTAATCCAGAAATTTGTTGATAGAGTTTGTTTTGCCATGTAAAATAAGTTGAAAACATGATGTATTCTATGGCTTTAGTTTTTTCGTTTAGTGGAAATGTTTCGGAAAATAGATTTGATCTTTTTTGAAGACTTTGAATAACTAGTTGTAATAGAATGTTGGTGTAGAGGGATACGACATCAAAAGAGACAAGTTTGTAGTTGAGTGGGATTGATATGTTTGAGACTGATTGTTTTAAGTAAAAGCTGTCTTTGACATGTGAGTTTGTTGTGTGTATTAGTTTAGATAGTTTTGATTGGATAAATTCTGCTAATTTATGTGTTGGGCTACTGATTGATGATACTATTGGACAAAGTGGAAAGTTTTTTTTGTGAATTTTTGGAAGGCAGTAGAGACGAGCTAAGTTGCAATTTTCTGCTTTTAAGTATTTAAATTTTGTTTCATCAATGATTTTTAGACTTTTCCATCTGGAGAGAATCTTGTTTATGCCTTTTTGTAGGATATTGATAGGATTTTTATTTGTTAGTTTGTAAGTTGAGGAGTCTGCGAGTAAATTGTATGTTTTTGCAATGTAATCTGATTTGTTTAAAATGACTGTTGAATTTCCTTTATCTGCTCGTGTAATTAAAAGTTGTGGATTGTTTTTTAAAAAAGAAGAAGTGTGATTTATAATTTTAATGGTGTTGGAGAATGATGTTGGTATATTCATTTTGTCTGTGATTTTAGTGAATTCTTTTCTGATTTCATTTTGTCTAGGTTTGTCGAGTAGAAATTCTAGTTTGGATTCAAGTTCTGAGATGGAGTTGTGGATATAGTTTTTTATGTTTGAAGGTTTGAGATAAGGAAAACAAAATTTTTCACCAAGAGATAAGAATGTGGAAATGTGTGTTGGAATATCAGTGTTGGAGAGATTTATAAGCCATTCTTTTGTGTTGTTTTGTGTAATTGTTGAATCAATATTATTCAGAGGATCGGTAAAGGAGTTATTATTTGCGTCATGTTGTTTGTTAGTGAAAATTGAGTTTGAGAAACTGTAGTTGGTGTGTTGGTTGATTTCTGTTTTGGTGATTCTGGTAATGTGTATTGTTTTGGTTGAGATGTATTTGTGAGTCTATTGTTCTTAAAAATTCATCATGATTGAAAATGTGTTGATGTATATTCGTGGTTCGTTGAAATCTAAGATTTTGGAGTTTTTTTTGTGTTTTTCATAAATGAGTAAAGATAATCTGTTTAATTTTGTTTTTTCAAATGAGAATTTTTTTTCTTTTATAGTGTTGTGAGTTTTGTTGATTATTTCGGTGTTTTTTCCTATTTTTTGGTTTAGTATTTTGATTCGAAAATTGAGATCGTCAATTTCAATATTTCATAATGATTTGTGAATTGTCGAGTTTATAGCCAGTCGTTTCCAATTAGTACGAGTAGTGTGCGGCCGTGTTGATAATACGAGAAGTTGAAGAATCGGCTTCGATTCGGCCAGTGAGATTTCCAAGGTCGTGGTGGAAAGAAAAAAGGGAGTTTTTTTCCCGTTTACGTTTCGATCCTTGGTTCGGATCCTCTTCAGAAACTTTATTTGTTCTACAAATTTCGTGATACAAATTATATTAATAGAGTTTACAGATTTTGTATAATTGTACTTTGTGTTATAAATCAGTTTTAAATGTGTTATAATGATTTGTGAAAATTTTGTGTTAGTTTTTTCTCATAATTTTTCAATCATGGTGATATTCTATGCGTGATTATTTGTGAAAAGTTAATTTATTCTTTTTGTTGAGTAACAAGGGTAGTGTGTGAGAGTGTGATGTTGTAAAAATAGATAAGAATTATGTTAGATGACGAACCTGAATATTGTCGATATTTCTAGTTTTCTTTGGTTTGTGTTTGGAGGATGGTTGGTGTAGACAGTATTTGTGGTGTCTTTCTCGAACTCTCTAGGACGTCACTACTCGACATGTAGAGCAGAGAGAAAAAAATTTTCTAATTTTCTTCTTTGTGCTTGCGGGGATATATTTATTTTATTTCAATAAGTAATTACCACTTTCACACAACATCTCATTAATCTCATTAATCAAGACAGTAGATCGAACTAAAGTTTCTTTCATTATACCGATTTCTCACAGATAATAGAATCGCCAAAAAATGATTAAGCTTGTCAATTGAATAATAAGAACGGTTCCGAATCAATCCGCCGATTCAACCTCACGAGACAGTATTTTATCATCACAAATACTATCTACCCCAACCATCCTCCAAGCACAAACCAAAGAAAACTAGAAATATCGACAATATTTAGGTTCGTCATCTAACATAATTCTTATCTTTCTTACAACATCACACTCTCACACACTACCCTTGTTACTCAACAAAAAGAATAATTTAACTTTTTACAAATAATCACTCATACAATATCACCATGATTGAAAAATTATGAGAGAAAAAACACCAAATTTTCACAAATCATTATAACACATTTAAAACTTATTCATAACACAAAGTACAATTATACAAAATCTGTAAACTCTATTAATATAATTTGTATCACGAAATTTGTAGAACAAATAAAGTTTCTGAAGAGGATCCGAACCAAGGATCGAAACGTAAACGGGAAAAAAACTCCCTTTTTTCTTTCCACCACGACCTTGGAAATCTCACTGGCCGAATCGAAGCCGATTCCTCAATATCTCGTATTATTAACACGGCCGCACACTACTCGTACTAATATTCTTGGATAGTTTATCTATCGAATGAGGCAATAAAAAAAAGATTTTTCAGAGCTTCTAATTCAGGCTCCGGCCTTAAGGGGTTGAAACTGACCTTCCATTTTTAGCCAAGAGCATCGTATAATCAGCCAGCCTTTTGCCATCCCGGGTTAAATTCCTGTTAATATAAGTTTGTTTCATGAGGCGATTGCATATTTGTAAATTCCACCCCCCCCCCCTAACTGTCCTCCGCTCGAAAGACGAAAGTTCAAAATTCTTACGATGCAGTATGGACGAACATTTGTAGAAATAAAATTATTTAAATAAAAATATTATTTTTAAACCACGTTTTTTAAGCGGACTAAAAAGTATGAAATAATTTCGCCTAGCCCCATCCAGATTAAAAACTCAATACAGATTCCTAGTCCCATATAGATTGTCCTGAAAATGTGTCATTGTGAATTTTTAATAGCTATGAAAATATACTTGTAAGATTTAAAGCGAAAAACGTGAGGCGCATGCAATAGATGAAGTGTAGGGAGTAGCTGTCGTTGAGAAAACTCACACAACAGTTCATATCATTTGCAGTGCAATAAAATTCTTAGTGACTTAGTTAGGTCAACTATTCATGCATCAATTATCTATTGCATGCGCCCCACGTTTTTCGTTTTAAATCTTACAAGTATTTTCATAGCTATTAAAAATTCACAATTACAAATTTTGAGGACAATCTGTATGGGGCTAGGAGAAATTATTTCATACTTTCTAGTCCGTTTTAAAAACAAAGTTGAAAAATTCTTTTTTTATTTAAATAATTTTTTTTTCTGCTTTTTAGTCTTGTTTGTGTGAAATTTTGCCCCTCCTTCTCTAGGCGTCACTTGCGTTGGAGGCTGTCTCCTTAACCATCGTAGAAATTGTCACTAATGCACTATTCACTATTAATATTATTTTTTTTTCTCTTTCACTAAACTCTATTTTTTATTTCTTTTTAATTTTTTTCACGATTTTTTTCTCTTTTTCTCTCTCTGTAACAGTTGTCTGTCTGTTTACTTGTCTGTCTGTTTACTTGTCTGTCATCCAGATCTCAGCTATGTTCATAGTTTCAAGCCTGTAGCTCATCCGGAAGTTAGTTTAACATCGATTGCAAAATTTGTACCGAACAGACAAACAAACGGTCGTCTTAATCGCTCTTAGTTGAGCATGAAGAAGTGCGTCACTAGCAAGGCGAGAGATATTTACATCAGCTGTAGATGTTTAAAAACAAAAAAACATCGTTTGCAAAATTTGTACTAGAACGGACATCCAAACAAATAGACAGACAGAAAGCGAGTCAATATTGCATTGTCATCCAGTTCTGAGCTATGTTTGAAGTTTCAAGTCTCTAACTCATCGAGAAGTTAGTTTTAAATCGATGGCAAAATTTGTACCGAACGTTGTTCTTTCTGTAACTCGTGAATGGGCCGAGATAAAAATAAAGTTTAAAGGGAAAAAAATGTTGTATTCTCAGACTACTAGACTTCATGATTATTATTATTAATATAACAATAAATGGCATATTGTCTATTGCAATAATCCGTGAATAATTGGTGAAAATCACTCCAATTTTCCGCTAATATGGGAACAGGAATAGGTAAGGCTTTTGCAATTACGGACTAACTTTACGCTTCGGAAAGCAATGAATTATAATTCCATACTTACAAAAAAAATTCACCCCTCTTACCGTATCGAAGACACTACCATCACAGATTATAGCGCGTTTTTATCAGGTTATAACGCAGTATAATTACATCTTATTCACAAACAGCAGAACCAATGAAAAAAAAATCGGTGCAAAGAGCGACTACGGTGCAAAGGGCGGCCACCCTGAGATAACCTTGAGATCGCTTTATTATAGATTGATAGAAGGTTTAATAATAGCGTGTGTCGTCGTTATCTTTTTCGTTATACGAATGTACGTGTGCTGTATTGCGTATCAAGTCATATACATTCAGCAACAGTCATCATTGCGGTAGTTTACGACGGAGAAGCCACTTATACATTTTGAGTTCCCAATACGAATAAAAATCTGCGGTAATCCCGTGAACATTATTTAACTTCTATCCATAGCGATAAGTGCTATGAATTTGCCTCGAACTCCAATCACCGAACGGGAAAACAGTTTAATAAGGATCTAGAAAACATGATCATAGAAACGATGGATTAACGTATGGTAATGGAATTCGAAACTGGCTTGGATTTTCTTTCACGAAATGAAATTCATAAAGCTGCCACAATAGAAGATAGCAGTGGAGAAGATTGGCACGTGCAACGATACTTAGATCCCAAAGTTGATGAAAATGTATGTACGGAAGTTGCAGAAAGATTGAGTTACAAATACGAGACACGAACTGTAGATTACTGGAGAACCGGGACAGACTGGAATAAAAAAATTATCATCTGTTCAAACGAAATTCAGAAAGGTGAAATCAGTGCGGCAGTTACGCCGGTAGGCCCATCATATAAATAAGGGTGGCACCTACAAAGGAAAGTGCACAAAGTAGTTCACTACACTTTGCTCAATTTTATGGACGCTTTGGACAAAATGCTGCCTGTCCATGATATAGATCTTCGAGGATGGGCCTTACGTGCACGAGAAATTGTAGAAATGCCAGCCATAGATTTCAAAGCACGCGCTTCTTGGGTAAGGACATTCAAACACCAACATCGAATTGTGTCAAGGAATACTACTAAATATGTAACAAAGCAACAATTAATAAACGCCGATATACTTCAAAATAAAGCTAAAGAATTTATAAAAACGGTGAAAGTCAACATAGCCAACGTTGGGGCTGAAAACACATTTAATTCTGATCAAAGTGGATTCAATCTAGAGCTACATACAGGCCGCACATTGGCGAAAGAAGGAAGCAGAAATCCGTTGACACAGTAGTGCAATCGAAAACATCGACGACGCACAGTTACACTATATAGCCTTCGATTTCTGCGAGTGGCGAGCCTATGTTGGTCGTTTAAACAATCCTACTGGTAAATTTGGACCCCGAGTGGAACAAACTATGTTCAGAGCCGGAAATGTATTTCTATTCCCTTAAAATCTGGAAAATTGACGACTAATAATTTCAACCGTTCTTTCCAAGAAGTATACAGGGTGAGGCACATAAAGTGTTACAGAGCAATAGCACTCAAACTATTGATTATATCCAAAAAAGTTTCAGTGTTCAAGAAGGCCGTCATACCGGACCACCCTATTTTTTTTATCGGCGGAGGCGCTGAAGCTACGTGAAGGTCAACTCCACTTTTTAAAAGGAATGGTACATTTTTTTCAACCATCATGTGGAGCACCTCAAGCCGCATAAAAAACATCAGGGCGTCAAAGTCGTTCACGGTCATTCAAGGTCACCTATTAAAATGAAATACAAATCTAAATATCTCTTTTTTTATGCGGCTTGAGGTGCTCTACAAGATGGTTGAAAAAAATGTACCATTCCATTTAAAAAAGTGGAGTTGACCTTGACGTAGCTTGAACGCCTTAGCTCATAAAAAAAATAGGGTGGTCCAGTATGACCACCTTCTCGAATACTGAATTTTTTGTCTGAAACATTTTTGGATATGATCAATAGTTTAAGTGCTATTGCTCTGTAACACTTTACGTGCCTCACCCTGTATATTCCCAAACGGGAATATACGGGTCCGAAATCGATAATACGTCGGGATTCTTGGAGCGGTCAATGTCCAAATGCATTTAAGGGGCCAGTCAACTTTTGAGCCACGAAAAAAGGCTATTTTCGCGATTTTTTTGAGGATTTTATAAAAGATATGAATATAAAAGTTGTTGGGCTTGATAAATAGTCATGAAATACATTTAAAAAAAATTTAACTCATTTTTATTCATTTTTAAGTACAAAAACTATAGTTCAACGTAACGCCTCGAAAATAGGTGGGCTAGGTAGCTCCATCACAACTCGAAAACGGCTTGGCTGAAACAAAAAAAATCAAAGTCCATTACATTCAGTATGACACCAGCTAAAAAATGACCCTCGGATATAAAGTTTTATCAAAAAATGAAAAATGGGCAGATAAATAACGAAAAAGTAAAAAAAACGCGATTTTTGCAGTTTTTCGCAAAAAAAAAGAGTAAAAATCCAAATTCTAACACCATCTTGGGTCATCTTGGTGCGAATCATATTTACAATATGTGGTTCAAATTATAAGAGAATCGGTTTTGTTAGTTTTAGAGATACGATGGAGCTAGATTTTGAAAACGTTGTTACGAGAAAAACGCGTTTGAAGTTTATACTATGAAAAACTCTTATCTAAACTCAATGGGCAATTCCTGCACCGTACAAAATCTCTTCTGATTGCTCATCATCGTCGATTTCTTCAAGTCTTGCTTGCTTTCGATTTTTTTAAATTTTCACAGTGGACTGGCCCCTTAAATAAATGGATATGCAAGGGAAAGATATTACAGTTTTATCCATTTAAACAGGTAAATATATTGCGCCAGTTTCATTAGTTCTGTAGACAATTAGTTCACATTATAATTAGCAACCCTTGCAGGTATAACGGAAATAATACAGCTCCTTGAAGTTTATGGCTTCCGTGTATGGCAAAACTCTGACAATCACTTTTCTGACATAGTAATATTGTACAATTACGACGTCAGTAAAGTAGCTGTAGCGGTTCTGACCCAAGGGGAGGTGGTGTGTCAAGAGTGGTGAAGCCAAGGTGACGCCACCGTCGAGGGGAGGTCGCCGGGCGCGTCACATGTGACGTCACAGAGAGGCCTATGTGGAGGAGGGTCATGTGGTCCGTGGAGCGACTGGAGGTGGGGGGAATCCGCCGTCAATCTGGGTGTGTGTGTGTGTGTGTGTTTTTTTTAAGAGGTTTAGCGGGAAAATGCCTCCGCACCGTAGCAAATAATAGCCGTGTGTCGGGCTTGCACCGACTAAAAACCCCCGTTCCTCTGTGGCCTTACAAATTCTCCCGCGGGACGACCGCTAGGCATTACATCGCGGGAGAGGCCTTAGCCGTAGCTCTTCCTGCAGTGTTGTCAGACGACCTTACATCCCCCGTTCCACTCGAGATGGTATGAGTGGTTTAGGGGTTCGTGTCGCTGATTTAATCTATGACTGCCTGGTCTTCCGGCTTCGTCTTCTTCCTCGCACGTTCTGCACGTCGCAACTCCTTCATCACTGCGGCAGCATAAGCCGATACCGCTGTCCATGCGTCTGCTGACTTCAGCAGCATCTCAACCAGGTTGTCCGGGGTGATGCGTGTCTCCAGCTGATCCTCGACTATCGCGCGGGAGGCACTAAAACGTGGGCATTGGAACAATACATGTTCAGCGTTCTCCTCGACTGCTACACATGCTGGGCAGTCCGGGGAATCTTCATAATTAAACTTATAGAGATAAGCCCAGAAACAGCCGTGTCCTGAGATCACTTGAGTGAGATAATAGTTGAGCTCAGCGTGTAGACGGTTCACCCATATCTCCACCTTCGGGATTAGTCGATGTGTCCACCTTCCCTTGGTAGAAGCATCCCACATCATCTGCCACTGGTTGAAGCTGGTTGCTCTCGCTTCTGTCCTTGCATAACTGGGGTTTCTAGCTCCCTTCTGCTGGTACATCGATCTACGCTCCTCGGCGAGCACCTCAATGGGCAGCATTCCCGCGATAACGTTGATAGCGTCCTCGAAGACAGTGCGAAACGCACAGGCTACCCTCAAGGCGCTGACGCGATACGTTGCTGCAGCCTTCCTGCGGTACTCCTGGATTTTCAGTGCATCAGCCCATATGGGTATGCCATAGGTGAGCACTGAGGTCGTCACTGATGACAGCAGTTTCCTCCTCTTCTGTCTGGGGCCACCAACATTAGGCATGAGTCGCGCCAGTGTGGTAGCCACCCCAGCGGCCTTCCTGCTGATCTGCTCGGTTTGCTCTTTGAAGTTCAGCCTCGCGTCGAGAATCACACCCAGGTACCGAATGAACGGTTGGGATGTGATTTCGGCGTTTCCAACCCTGAGCGTCACCGTTTCCATCACCTTCCTGCTGGATACGAGAAGTACTTCTGTTTTGTGGGCTGCAAGCTGCAGTCCAACAGAAGTCATCCATTCCCTTATCTTGGCGAAAGCTTCGCCGAAGAGTGCGGTGATTTGCTCCAGGAATTTGGCGATGACAATCAGCGCCGCGTCATCTGCGAACGCTACGATGGACACTCCTTTCGGCAATTGTAATAGCAGCAGATCATTGTACATGATGATCCACAGAAGCGGTCCAAGTACAGAGCCCTGAGGAACTCCTCCAGTCACCCTATACGTCTTCGGTCCATCCTCTGTGTCATACATGAGCCACCTATTACATAGGTAACTCGCCACTATTCTCCGTAGGTACCATGGTACACCTAATGTTTTTAGGGCATCCATGATAGACTTCCATATCGCCGAGTTGAAAGCGTTTTTGACGTCGAGAGCGACAACTGCGCAGTACTTCTTGCACCCTCTTGCCCATCGTTTCCCCGCAGTCGACTCCTGCGCCTACTTCACCGCTGTGTTAATGGCATCCAGAGTAGAGCGCTCCTTTCTGAAGCCAAACTGGCCTTCCGCCAGTAGAGGGTCCACGACTTTCTCAATCCTGTTATGGATGATGCGCTCGAAGATCTTTCCGGCGGTATCCAGCATACAGAGCGGACGATAGGATGAAGGTTCGTCCGGTGGCTTCTTCCCTTTCGGGAGGAGCACTAGCTTCTGCCACTTCCACTTGTCCGGGAAGATTCCTTCCTTGAGACATGCATTGTACATGCCCAGGAATATTGCCGGTGCCAACTTGATCGCTGCCTTGAGTGCCAGATGTGTAACAATCTTTTCCAGCAGGGCTGCGTTCACAGGCGATGACATTGGCTGGCATTTCAGCCGAGTCATTACTACTTTGTACGGCCTGCCCCAGGGAGCATCTTCCACCTCGCTGAGCAGTTCGCCTCAGCTTTCAGCTTTACTCTGCTTGATAGCCTTTTTAAGCTTCAAGCGCGCCTTCCTGTGCTGTTCTTCCAAATCAAGGAACGAGCGTTTGCCTCTAGCTCGTTGCGCTAGGCGGCGAGTTCGATGACACTCCCTTCGGAGGCCGGCAATTTGTTCGCTCCACCAGTGTACCGCCGGTCGGAAGTCGACATTACGCTTCCGTGGCATTGTGGCATCGCATGCTTCGGTGACCCTCTGCATGACCAACTTGACCTTCTCGGTTGTACTTTCCGGTGCGAGGGGGCTGGTGTCAAAAGTTTCACGGAACAAGTCCGCGTCAAACATTTTCGCTTTCCAGCCCTTCCCGTTTATCTTCGGTGCCTTCGCTGTTCTGCTGAAGTCTCCGCGAATCTCCCAGAGAATCGCTTGATGATCACTGTGAGTGTAGATATCACTGACTGCCCAGTGGCACTGGTTTCCTCTGGCCAGGCTACTACTCACAAAAGTGAGGTCCACTATAGAGGAGGCTTCACCTTTAACAAAAGTAGGCTTTGTACCTGCATTAAGTAGTACTACATTCAATAAGGACATAGCCTCAAGCAGGGCTTGGCCCTTCCTGTTCGTCACTTTACTACCCCATTCCACAGCCCACGCGTTGTAATCTCCGGCTATGGCTACCGGGAAGCGTTGTTTAGCGTCTGCGACTAAGTTGTCGAGAAAATTCTCAAACTCATTAGTCGTCAGGCTAGGCGGTGCGTAACAACTGTAGAAATGAACTCCTTTGGCTTTTATTCTCACAAAACCAGTTTCCATCCGACTCGCAAGATCCTGAAATGGAAGCTTTCCGCAGGACCAAATTGCGGCCTTGCCACTTGCGTCAGATTCCCAAGGTTGCGTATCTAGATGTCTATATGGTTCCGAGAGTATCGCCAAGTCAGGCTTCAGCTCGCGCACAGTCTGCATGAGCAGGTCCTGTGCTGCTTCACAATGGTTGAGGTTGAGCTGGAGTACTCTCATTTGCATCGTTTTTGAAGTGCCTGGAGTGTGTGTGTGTGTGTGTGTGTGTGTGTGTGTGTGTGTGTGTGTGTGTGTGTGTGTGCGTGTGTGTGCGCGCGTGTGTGTGTGTGCGTGCGTGCGTGCATGCGTGCATGTACGTGCGTGCGTGTGTGTGTGTGTATGTGTGTGTGTATGTGCGCGCGCGTGTGTGTGGGTGTGTGTGTGTGTGTGTGTCCACTCCATCTCAAAGCTCGCCGACAGACAGGTCCTGACAGGTTTCTTGGAAAAGCGTGCGTGCATGTGTGTGTGTGTGACAACCATATATGGGTCGGAAAATTTTCGGTTATATGGAAACGCTAGGCGCCACATGAAGGGCGGCGACTTTCAAAGCCCATTATTTATGACATGCAGCTGGTTCCATTCCGAAAGGCAATGTCAATTGCATCCTCCCCGTCTCAAAGCTCGCCGACACTCGAGACAGGTCCTGACAAATTTCTCGGGAAAACTATAATCTTTAGGGATGAAAGGGACCGCGGATGGACCACTTGAGCGCAGCTCTTGAAAAGTCGAGGTCTCCATTCCGAAATATAACGTCAAGATGTTCGCATGTGCGAGTATGTACGCAGTGCATCCGGCCAAGCACCCCCTGGACTTGACCAAAAACGAGCTCGAACAGGTTCCAAAGGTCTTGCTCCTAAAATGTTGGGGTAAATATGTTGGCTTATTGTGGGATCGTTTGCCGGAACATCATCGGAATGACAGTGAAGTGATATCATATCTTCCATGCTTGGAGCATTATAATACGCCACAGATGAAAGATCACATCGATGGCCCCCCACCTCAACGTCGGGAGTGTAAAAAATGCTGTGAAAATTCTCCACGTATTGGGTTCTTCGAACGTGTTTAACCTGTTTTTCGGGAGCATGAAAAAATGTCTAGTGGAAAATTCTCCACGGTTCTTCGAACGTGTTCAAACCTGTTTTTCACGATTGGAAAAGAGGGGAGAGGTTTGAACAATTGAGTGGGAGGCTTACGAGGGAGCTTATAATTTTGTGGGCCAAGCTCAGACTGCACTATTCCACTGCACCATCAACAACTCGCCAAAAAAAAAGAACTTTGAAAGTGCGCGGAAAATGGATTTCTCGAGCATCAACAAAGTCGGCCGGATGGCGGAATTCCTCCCAACGAAGAAGCTGTCAGAACTCCCCGTTAAGTCGGAACGACTAATCTCCGACATAAGGGCCGTACAAACCAAATTTGGGAAACGCTACATCGCAGACATCGCGGATGAGTTCTCTGTTTTCTTACCGGTGCGAATTGTAAAGGCCTTCGACCAAGATCCGACAATGTTTGAGGGTATGCTGCAAGTGGCACGCGATGGTCAACTCTGCATGCAGTATATTGGTGGAAAATACAACAGTGTCGAGTTCCGTCGTCTCTGAACATGGTGGACGGCGAAAAAAATTCGTTGGAACGCCATCGTCGAACGGCTGGCCGCATCATCGAGCGTATGCTGCAACTGGCGCGCAAATGGGTACATGCAGTTGCGGGGAATACAACAGCGTTCCATCGTCTCTGAGGCGGAAAAAAAGACTAAATTCATTGGGACACCATCATCGAACTGTTTGCACTACAGTCGTCTTACCATCGTTTTCGACGCTTAGTGTTGACTAGGAAAAAAATGTATATGTTTGATCGAATTGTAAATGATGGATGTTTTCACCGTAGAATAAAGAATACAAATCATATATATTTTTATCGAAATGTTTTTTATTCATTCAAAAAAATCCCTCACTGACGCTTCGTATACGCTCAATCAGCTTTTCACCGATTTTACATTCTCATGGACGCAGTTCGTGTTGAAGGGATGATGGGGACATTTGGAGTTTATGATTTTCGGCAGCTTCTGCAGCGATAGACAGTCCAGAGTCTCCAAGTCGATTACGTTTGTCGCAGGATCTGTGAATCGTGATGCCATGTTTGGGTGCGCACCCAAACAAACAATTCCGCAAACAATTCCAGCGAAACTCAAACGTCATGAATATCTTTGGTTTATGGACGTCG
This sequence comes from Ophion slaviceki, assembly GCA_944452715.1. Taxonomy (NCBI): domain Eukaryota; kingdom Metazoa; phylum Arthropoda; class Insecta; order Hymenoptera; family Ichneumonidae; genus Ophion; species Ophion slaviceki. Next base: position 48,973,105 of record OX101785.1, on the reverse strand, counting down.
TCGAATATCGTATTATGAATGTCGTCAAAAGTCTCTTGAACGTCTTCAAACCGCTCGCGAATGTCTTTGAAAGTCTGTTAAGCGTCTTCGACGCGCATGAATGTCTTCAAACGTATTATGAATGTCGTCGAATGTCTCTAAAACATCGTCGAACCACTCATCGATGTCTTCAAACGTATTATGAATATTGTCAAAGATCTCTTGCAAGTCTTCGAAAGTCTCTGAACGTCTTCGCACCTCTCGCGAATGTCTATGAAAGTCTCTTGAACGTATTCGAAAGTCACTTGAACGTCTTCGAAACCCTCGTGAATGCCTTTGAAAGTCTCTCAAGCGTCTTCGAACCCCTCATGAATGTCTTCAAACGTATTATGAATATTGTCAAAGATCTCTTGAATGCCTTCGAAAGTCTCTGAACGTCTTCGCACCTCTCGCGAATGTCTCTGAAAGTCTCTTAAGCGTCTTCGAACCCCTCATGAATGTCTTCAAACGTATTACGAGTGTCGTCGAAAGACTTTTAAACGTCTTCGAACTCCTCGTCAATGTCTTTGAAAGTCTCTCAAGTGTCTTTGAACCCCTCATGAATGTCTTCAAACGTTTTATGAATGGTGTCGAAAGTATCTTGAACGTCTTCGAAACCCTCATGAATGTCTTCAAACGTATCATGAAAGTCGTCGAAAGTCTCTTCAACGTCTTCGAAACTCTCGTGAATGCCTTTGAAAGTCTCTCAAACGTCTTCGAACCCCTCATCGATGTCTTCAAACGTATTATGAATATTGTCAAAGATCTCTTGAATGTCTTCGAAAGTCTCTGAACGTCTTCAAACCCCTCGTGAATGTCTTTGAAAGTCTCTAAAACATCGTCGAACCCCTCATCGATGTCTTCGAACGTATTATGAATTTTGTCAAAGATCTCTTGAATGTCTTCGAAGGTCTCTGAACGTCTTCGCACCTCTCGTGAATGTCTTTCAAAGTCTCTCAAGTGTCTTCGAACCCCTCATGAATGTCTTCAAACGTATTATGAACGAATTCGAAAGTTTTTGAATATCTTCTAACCCCTCGTGAATGTCTTTGAAAGTCTCTTAAACGTCTTCGAACCCCTCATCGATGTCTTCAAACATATTCCGAATATCGTCACAAATCTCTTGAACGTCTTCGAACCTCTCGCGAATATCTCTGAAAGTCTCTTGAACGTATTCGATACCCTCGTGAATGCCTTTGAAAGTCTGTCAAGCGTCTTCGAACCCCTCATGAATGTCTCTGAAAGTCTCTTGAACGTATTCGAAAGTCTCTTGAACGTCTTCAAACGTATTATGAGTGTCGTCGAAAGTCTTTTAAAGGTCTTAAAACCACTCGTGAATGTCTTTGAAAGTCTCTCTTAAGCGTTTTCGAACCCCTCATGAATGTACTCAAACGTATCATGAATGTCGTCGAAAGTCTCTGAACGTCTTCGCACCTCTCGCGAATGTCTCTGAAAGTCTCTTGAACGTCTTCGAAACCCTCGTGAATGCCTTTGAAAGTCTCTCAAGCGTCTTCGAACCCCTCATGAATGTCTCTGAAAGTCTCTTGAACGTGTTCGAAAGTCTCTTGAATGTCTTCGGAAGTCTCTGAACGTCTTCGCACCTCTCGCGAATGTCTCTGAAAGTCTCTCGAACGTATTCGAAAGTCTTTTAAACGTCTTCAAACCCCTCGTGAATGTCTTTGAAAGTCTCTCAAGCGTCTTCGAACCCCTCATGAATGTCTTCAAACGTATTATGAATGTCGTCGAAAGTTGAACGTCTTCGAAACTCTCGTGAATGCCTTTGAAAGTCTCTCAAGCGTCTTCGAACCCCTCATCGATGTCTTCAAACGTATTATGAATATTGTCAAAGATCTCTTGAATGTCTTCGAAAGTCTCTGAACGTCTTCGCACCTCTCGCGAATGTCTCTGAAAGTCTCTTGAACGTATTCGAAAGTCTCTTGAACGTCTTCAAACGTATTATGAGTGTCGTCGAAAGTCTTTTAAACGTCTTCGAACCCCTCGTGAATGTCTTTGAAAGTCGCTCTTAAGCGTCTTCGAACCCCTTATGAATGTCTTCAAACGTATTATGAATGCTATCGAAATTCTCTTAAACGTCTTCGAATGCCCCGTGAATATCTTTGAAAGTATCTAAAACGTCGTCGAACCCCTCATCGATGTTTTCAAACGTATTATGAATATTGTCAAAGATCTCTTGAATGTCTTCGAAAGTCTGAACGTCTTCGCACCTCTTGCGAATGTCTCTGAAAGTCTCTTGAACGTATTCGAAACCCTCGTGGATGCCTTTGAAAGTCTCTCAAGCGTCTTCGAACCCCACAAGAATGTCTTCAAACGTATTATGAATATCGTCAATGATCTCTTGAATGTTTCACGAACATCTTCAAGCGTCTCATGAACGTCGTAGAAAGTCTCTTGAAACTCTTTGAACCCCTCATGCATGTCTTCAAACGCCTTATGAATGTTTTCGAACGTCTCTTGAATGTCTTCAAACGTCTTATATATGTCTTCGGACAAAACCCCTCGTGAATGTCTTTGAAAGTCTCTCTTAAGCATCTTCGAACCCCTCATGAATGTCTTCAAACGTATTATGAATGTCGTCAAATGTCTCTTGAACGAATTCGAAAGTTTTTTTAACATCTTCCAACCCCCCGTGAATGTGTTTGAAAGTCTCTTAAACGTCTTCGAACCCCTCATCGATGTCTTCAAACATATTATGAATATCGTCACAGATCTTTTGAACGTCTTCGAACCTCTCATGAAAGTCTTTAAACGTTTTCGAAAGTCTCTTGAAGGTCTCACGAACATCTTCAAACGTCTCATGACGTGGTAGAAAGTCTTTTGAAACTCTTTGAACCCCTCATGCATGTCTTCAAACGCCTTATGAATGTTTTCGAACGTCTCTTGAATGTCTTCGAACGTCTTGTGAATGTCTTCGGAAGTCTCTGGAACGTCTCACGAAGAGTACAATCCAATCAGTGATGGAGTTAGAAAAATGGTGTAAAATCATGCCGATGATTCTCATACACTTCAGTCAACATGGAGCTTATCGTCGATGTGCAGGGCTTCAAGAGACCCGTCAACGAATTTGTCCTGAAGGAGATGTCTATCGTCAAACTCCATGAGAAGAATGCTGAACCGCTGACGCTCACCTTCGATGCACCATTTGCATGGGACTCTACCGGCCAAGTACAAAATGACAAACAAGTGACTGGAACGCAATTTCCATGGATTACGATGGGATCACAATGGCATATCATACGAGGCAGCTAGAAAGATAATTCGAGAACTCTTGCATGGAGATCCTATCATCTATGCCAAGGGATTTGAGAAATGCGCATGGCTATTGCGCATCACGATTCACAGATCCTGCGACAAACGTAATCGACTTGGAGACTCTGGACTGTCTATCGCTGCAGAAGCTGCCGAAAATCATAAACTCCAAATGTCCCCATCATCCCTTCAACACGAACTGCGCCCATGAGAATGTAAAATCGGTGAAAAGCTGGTTGAGCGTATACGAAGCGTCAGCGAGGGATTTTTTTGAATGAATAAAAAACATTTCGATGAAAATATATATGACTTGTATTCTTTATTCTACGATGAAAACATCCATCGTTTACAATTCGATCAAACATATACATTTTTTTCATAGTCAACGCTAAGCGTCGAAAACGATGGTAAGACGACTGTGGTGCAAACAGTTCGATGATGGTGTCCCAATGAATTTAGTATTTTTTTCCGCCTCAGAGACGATGGAACGCTGTTGTATTCCCCGCAACTGCATGTACCCATTTGCGCGCCAGTTGCAGCATACGCTCGATGATGCGGCCAGCCGTTCGACGATGGTGTTCCAACGAATTTTTTTCCCCGTCCACCATGTTCAGAGACGACGGAACTCGACACTGTTGTACTTTCCACCAATATACTGCATGCATAGTTGACCATCGCGTGCCACTTGCAGCATACCCTCGAACATTGTCGGATCTTGTTCGAGGGCCTTTATAAGTCGCGCCGGTAAGGAGACAGAGAACTCATCCGCGATGTCTGCGATGTAGCGTTTCCCAAATTTGGTTTCTACGGCCCTTATGTCGGAGTTCTGACAGCTTCTTCGTTGGGAGGAATTCCGCCATCCGGCCGACTTTGTTGATACTCGAGAGATCCATTTTCCGCGCACTTTCATAGTTCTTTTTTTTGGCGAGATGTTGATGGTGCAGTGGAATAGTGCAGTCTGAGCTTGGCCCACCAAATTATAAGCTCCCTCGTAAGCCTCCCTCTCAATTGTTCAAACCTCTCCCCTCTTTTCCAATCGAGAAAAACAGGTTTGAACACGTTCGAAGAACCGTGGAGAATTTTGCCCCAGACATTTTTTCACGCTCCCGAAAAACAGGTTAAACACGTTCGAAGAACCCAATACGTGGAGAATTTTCACAGCATTTTTTACACTCCCGACGTTGAGGTGGGGGGCCATCGATGTGATCTTTCATCTGTGGCGTATTATAATGCTCCAAGCATGGAAGATATGATATAACTTCACTGTCATTCCGATGATGTTCTGGCAAACGATCCCACAATAAGCCAACATATTTACCCCAATATTTTAGGAGCAAGACCTTTGGAACCTGTTCGAGCTGGTTTTTGGTTAAGTCCAGGGGGTGCTTGGCCGGATGCACTGCGTACATACTCGCACATGCGAACATCTTGACGTTATATTTCGCAATGGAGACCTCGACTTTTCCAGAGCTGCGCTCAAGTGGTCCATCCGCGGTCCCTTTGATCCCTAAAGATTATAGTTTTCCTGAGAAATTTGTCAGGACCTGTCTCGAGTGTCGGCGAGCTTTGAGACGGGGCGGATGCAATTGACATTGCCTTTCGGAATGGAACCAGCTGCATGTCATAAATAATGGGCTTTGAAAGGCGCCGCCCTTCATGTGGCGCCTAGCGTTTCCATATAACCGAAAATTTTCCGACCCATATAGGGTTGTCACACACACACACATGCACGCATGCTTTTCCAAGAAACCTGTCAGGACCTGTCTGTCGGCGAGCTTTGAGATGGAGTGGACACACACACACACGCACACACACATACACACACCCACACACGCGCGCGTGCGCACACACACGCACACACAAACACACACACACACACACGCACGCACGCACATGCACGCACGCACGCACGCACACACACACCACACACAGGTCGACGGCGGATTCCCCCCACCACCAGTCGCTCCACGGACCACATGACCCCCCTCCACATAGGCCTCTCTGCGACGTCACACGCGCCCGTCGACCTTCCCTCGACGGTGGCGCCACCTTGGCTTCACCACTCTTGACACACCACCTCCCCTTGGGTCAGAACCGCTACAGCTACTCTACTGACGTCAATGTGCACTTGAGAGACAATATTGTTAAGTTACCATCTCTTACACACATCCAGTTTTCTTCTCCACGGTTTACAAACCTTTTTAAATATGCGTGGTACAAAAGCGGTTAAGAAGAAGAAAAACCACCAAACTTCGAAAACTCGGTAGAATTTTTCTTTTCACAAAAGGCACTGGCATACGATATATGCGGCGAAGCAGCTATTATCACTTGTGCGTGGTGTAAGAAATCTCTTTGTTTTAAACACTTTTATCATGACTATCATTACTGTAATACGTATGTTACGTCCTGAAGGGACGATTTTATTTTATGTTTATTCGGGTTCTGAAGGTCCCCGTTTAATATTGGGATTTTGCCGCACGTCCCCTACGGGCCCGCCACTCTTCGCTAGTGGGACTTGGGAAAGGAGTTTGCGCATGCGATCGGAAGTAAAGTTGCGAATAATAAACAAAGAGGTTGGGGGTAACAAAGTAAATAATCTTAGGGTTTATTAATGTTACTTACAGTAGGTCGCGTTGCGCGGGGACAATTTCCCCGCGTTGCTCTCACTCTCTCTCTCACACACTCTCTTACGCTCTAACACGGGGACGATTTCCTCGTCCTACACTCGCTCTCTTTCTCTTCCGCTCGTACGCTCAACTTATGTGTCCTCTATTTTGTTCGGGGGCTTCAATGTAGGCCCCGCACCCTTATCACTGGCTCGATAGTTATTTAGTATGTTAGAGAATAAATTTTGGTGATTAAATATGGTTTCCTAAAGTAACGTTCAATGTCTCTATGCGGGTCCGCCGGGTCGCTACCAAGGTCTTACTACACCGCCGCGAGTATGTCGTTACTTAACTACGTTACTAATAAAGACTGACGTCTCTGTGCGGGTCCGCCGGCTTGCTAGCCTGGACTTATTACACCGCCGCGAGGACTGCTGTTACTAGGAGTTTTCTCCGACTCCAGGAGCGAACCGTGGACAAATCGGAACTGATCGACTTCACTGCCACCGAACCGAGGTAGGCTTCTTCGCCATCGGTGCGATGGGGGTTTTTTGTCGACGTCCACGGAAAATATTCGCCCGCTCCCGAAGTCGGACGGCAGAAACCCCAAGGCCATGGAGTGCCCGATCGGCGGATTTCGCGATCAGGGGATCCTTAATCAGCGAAACCCGACAGGGCGCATCCGGCCGCACTCGGGCGGGCTGCACCCGACACCGCGCAGAGGCGTCGTTACAAAAGTATATTAAAAAGAAAGAAAAATCCTCCGTGGGACCGGACGTAACACGTATAATCCTCAAAAATGTACAGTTGAAACGCTTATTAAATGAGTAAGCGCAAACAATTTTCCGATTATATTGTAATATTCAAAGGCAGTACGTATCGAGGACAATTTGTTCGTAAATATATAATAGTAATACAGTTGCTTCCCGAAGAACGAAGTTAGTCGGTGATTGCTAGCCATACCTGTGTCCATATTAGCGGAAAATTGAAGACTGATTTTTACGAGTTATTTGCGAATAATTGCAATAATCAATACGCCTATTGCTGTTATATATTTTTTTGAACTTCCATCTGTACAGGGTTTTTCCCCCTTGATACGTTCAAAGTTCTTACCGTGCGGCATGGACAAACATTTGTAGAAATAAAAATGGGTTACATGACAGTACAATCAGTCAAAATAATCGGTACAAATTATCTCGTTTTGGCGGAACGCCACTCTTAAGACGGAATGACACCTCATCGCGGTCGGTATGATAGAACAATTATAGATACCCAAAAATCTCTGAAACGGCTTTTCAGATCCCGTCGAAACTTTGCCAAACGACGTCAAATAGATAGACGAACAGGTGTCTGCCTGTCTGTCTGAGAAAAAAAATGTAGATTGGCTTATCATAAGCCAATCTACGTTTTTTTTCTCAAATTCAGAAAATTTGAGGGGCAGACAGCTGTTCGTCTATCTATTTGACGCCGTTTGGCAAAGTTTCGACGGGATCTGAAAAGCCGTTTCAGAGATTTTTGGGTATCTATAATTGTTCTACCATACCGACCGCGATGAGGTGTCATTCCGTCTTAAGAGTGGCGTTCCGCCAAAACGAGATAATTTGTATCGATTATTTTGACTGATTGTACTGTCATGTAACCCATTTTTATTTCTACAAATGTTTGTCCATGCCGCACGGTAAGAACTTTAAACGTTCTCAGAGGAGGCCGTTTGGACGGGGGAGGTGTGGGTCGAGTAGAATTTACAAATATGCAATCGCGTCATAAATCGAACATAAATTAACGTGAATTTAATCCGAAATGGCAAAAAGCTAGCTGATTATGCGGTGCTCCTGGCTGAAAAATCGAAGGGCAGTTTCAACCCCTTAATTATGAGATATCGAAAAAACAAAAAACACTTATCTGCTACTTTTCCATCCTGTATATGTATGCAAATTTACATCCCTATCGGTTGAAAATTCTCAGAGATACTCAGAGAACACAAAACCGCCACCGTTGAATATCAGAATTGCTATGCTGCACATGCAGAAGAATGTGATAGCAACCACGAAGGTTCGACACGAAAGATGGAGGTGGATTCGATTGTTGATTTGTTTTTGAGATATTTGACACTGTTCGACGTGAGGTATCTCAATTATATTGGAGACGGCGACTCAAAAACTTTCAAAGCACACTGAGAAAAAAATCATTGATCCACTATCATTGGTGTTGTTGAATGAAATTTCGTTGATTCAATTGTAAAATTGTTGGTGTAAATAATCGGATTTATTAGTCCAAATAAAACGCTATTGACTTTAATAAAATATATTGTTAGCCGAGAACAATATATTATTGAAACTATCTAAAAAATTATCACGAACTGTTTCGGAAACACCATCTCCGACTCCCTAATTTAGGGAGACCCCGCTAGAGGTCGACGTCTCTCGGCCGGTCGCGCGCTTGACTAGGACAGTGTCCGGGCACAGGGATTTCCCCCCCTATTTTCAACGTTCTAATTAATATCATGTGTCCTTCTTTTCAAATCACTTCGTTCGGAACTTCGATATAAGTCACAAGTCTCTTCGATAAACGGTTCAGCTTCGGTCTCTTCCCCCCTTCTTAACGCTAACGGATTAACGCGATTTACGCCCGCGTTAATTCCCGCGGCAACGGTCACCTCGGTACTCTTCCGCAACGTCGAATCAGTCATTAATTAAGATAGTTAAATAGTGTGTAAAATAAACCTATATTCTTTATTTTAACGCTAGTGCATTTCGACTCTTCATTTTCCGGCGCCTTCCACAATTCACGAATAATCCAAATCGTTTTCCCACCCGTTCACTTCCAACCAGAATTCCGGGATACCCCAAATCTAAACATGGTCCTTCGAGCCGGATTCAAGTGAACGAAGTGGTAACAAGTGAGTTATTCGCTGAAAAAGGCAAAGGAAATTCTCAATCTTTCTATCCGGTGCGCGAGAAAAACGGGTAATTTTCATCGCGGTCACGTGACCACACGCCGGCCGCGAAGTCTAATCGTCTTTCTCGCAAGACGAGCTCGAGCAAAGCATCGCTCTCTCTCTCTCTCGCACGCGCACCGCGCCCGATACATCGCGCTCTCTCACTTTCGGGCGAGCCGAGAAGACGCCTCGCTCTCTCGCTCTCGGGCGAGCCAGGCATCGGACTCTACACACGCGCGCATGCGCGCTTCGGCCTGTGGCTGGCCTACCGGACGCTCAACGTGCCGGTCGACCCAGCGATCTCGACTCTTCCTTCCGACCACGTTCTCGCGACATCGTGCGCTCTCGTGCAAGAGACCGTCTCAAAAGTTTCGCTTCGTTTCTCGGACGCTTCACGCCACGCGCAACCAAAAACTTCGTGCGTGTCGATCGACGACACGATAGTTCGGCATTCGGGAGTTCTTTCCTTCGTTTCGGACGCTTCGCGCTACGATCTCACGAGTTGTCGTCGATTCGGACGCCTCGAAAAATATCGGTCGGATTCCGCGAGTTCTCCGTCGAGTTGTGGTTTTGGACCTTTCGAAAGACATTTTCGCGAGTTCGTCGACTTGGACGCTTCGTGCTTCTCCTTCGGACTTCTTCACGAGTTTCGGGTTTTTTTTTGCATTGGAAGCTTCTCGCCATCAATCGCGTGTGCTTCGATCGTCGACGCATCGCGCCATCTTTTCGTTTCACGAGTTTTCGTGATTTCGTTGTGGACGCTTCTCGCCATCAATCGCGTGTGCTTCGATCGTCGACACATCGCGCCATCTTTTCGTTTCACGAGTTTTCGTGATTTCGTTGTGGACGCTTCTCGCCATCAATCGCGCGTGCTAGGATCGTCGACGCATCGCGCCATCTTTTCTTTCGCGAGTTTTTCGTGTTCGGCCTGGACGCTTCGCGCCATTTCCATCGCGTGTGCTACGATCGTTGACGCTTCGCGCCATCTTTTCTTTCGCGAGTTTTTCGTGTTCGGCCTGGACGCTTCGCGCCATTTCTCGCGTGTGCAACGCTCGTCGGCATCGCGTCATCGTTTCTTTCGCGAGTTTTCGTGATTTTCGGTTTTTGGACGCTTCGCGCCACTCGTTCGGACTTTTTCTCAAGCCTTTCGGGTTTTCCCACATTGGACGCTTCGTGCCATTTTCTCGCGCGTGCTAATATCGTCGACGTCGCGCCATCTTTTCCTTCGCGAGTTTTTCGTGTTTCGGTTTGGACGCTTCGCGCCATTTTCTCGCGCGTGCTAAGATCGTCGACGCATTGCGCCATCTTTTCTTTCGCGAGTTTTCGTGTTTTTCGGTTTGGACGCTTCGCGCCATTTTCTCGCGCGTGCTAAGATCGTCGACGCATTGCGCCATATTTTCTTTCGCGAGTTTTCGTGTTTTTCGGTTTGGACGCTTCGCGCCATTTTCTCGCGCGTGCTAAGAACGTCGACGCGTAGCGCCATTTTTGTTCGCGAGTGTTTTCGTGTTTCCGGGTTGGACGCTTCGCGCCATTTCTCGCGTGTGCCACGCTCGTCGACACATCGCGCCATTTCGTTCGCGAGTTGTCGTGTATTTCCGGCTTGGACGCTTCACGCCATTTCTCGCGTGTGCAACGCTCGTCGACACATCGCGCCATTTGTCGTTCGCTAGGTTCTTCGTGTTTTCGGTGGGACGCTTCGCGCTAACTTAAAACGATTTCGTGTGTCAACTCCTCGACCATGGCGAACAACAACGCCAAGATGGAACGCCGCATAGCCGGTCTCATCAGCACGTTTCAGTGCATCTCGAGCTTGGCTGAAAAGACGAAAAACGCGACTCCTCAGAACACCTCCAAGATGCTCGCCACCACGCGTCTGTCATTGTTGGAAACGAACTGGGAACGCTTCCAAACCGAACGCATTGCGCTGCTCGATATGAATTGCGAAAACCTCTCGGAAGCGCCGTATTTCAAGGATGCCGTGGAATCTCGCTGTCAACAAGCCTACGAGGAAGCCAAGGTAAGCCTGCTCACCGTCAAGGAGCATTACGAGCAGGTCGAACCCACAGGAGCGCATCTGGCTGACGTTTCAGCATTTCCGGGCACCTCAAACCTCCGAAGCGCGCTCCCAAAATTGAGGGTTCCCGACTTCGACGGGGAGTTTCAATCTTGGAGGCCTTTTCGCGATCTCTTCGTTTCATTGGTCGGCCAGAACCAAGACATCACCGCGGTAGAAAAAATGCATTACCTTCGGCTTTCGGTAAAAGGCGATGCAGCCAAACTTATTGCCAACTTGCCGCTCTCTTCGGATTCTTTCATCTCAGCATGGGATCTCCTCGTAGCCCGGTATGAAAATAAAAGATTACTGGTCACCTCCCATCTAGATCGCTTCTTCAGCATGCCGACGATCGTTCCAAGGTCGTACAAATCATTAAATACGCTCATCAGCACCACGAGCGAGATCCTGAATGCGCTGAAGTCCTTGGAGATGCCAGTCGATGAGTGGAGCGTCATCTTGGCACACTTCCTCGTGTCTCGCCTCGATCCCAACCTTCGGGAGCAATGGGAACTCAAATTGGGCAATTCGACCACACCGGCTACACTTCCTCAACTCCGCGAGTTCTTAATAACTCGAGCTCGCGCACTTGAGAGCATTGACGTCGGACGGTCCACTTCAACTTTAAATCGGTCCACTTCTTCGGCTACCTCGAACTCCTCACGATCGGCACGGACTGCGCCTTCCGCTAGGGCAATGCCAGCACGCGGATCTCCTCCCCCGTATCTCAAGGTCCAGGGTGGAGAGTGGACGGCCGATACGGCAGCTGCGGTTGCCGCTACGGTTCCCCTCCAACCAGCCGGCAGCGCGACACAGTGTTGTCATTACTGCCTCGGGTCTCACTTCATATCGAAGTGCGACCTCTTCAAAAGAAAACCCCCGAAGGAGCGACGCGTCATCGCAGAGCAACGACGCTTGTGCTTTAATTGCCTCGGTCCGCACTCGGCGAACAATTGCCGTATCACGGGGCGGTGCCTAGAGTGTAACGGCAAACATCACACGCTCATCCACATACCCTCGAGCTCCTCAACGGCCGCTTCAACGTCTAGACCGTCGACTTCTCGGGCCTCGTCGCAGAGTCAAACGCCCAAGAGCAAGCCTCTGGCCACTTCATCGCCAAGCGAAGCTCAGGATTGACTCGGCGACAGTCAACAGGGCGACGCCACGGCTGGCTCGCAAACACCCCCGGTTCACCTCTTCTCTTCGGTCGCTTCAGACTTCCTCGAAAATTCGAGTACTCCTCAGCATTACACCAAGGACTCTTCAAACGCGCTGGCTATTCGACCCTCCGTACTGCTAGCTACGAGTCAAGCTATTTTGACGTCCTCATCGGGAATCTCGCAGCGGGCGAGACTCCTCATCGGCCCGGGCGCGGAACTTTCGTTCATTTCCGAACGCACGGTCCAACTCCTTCGAACACCAAGGATGACCGCGTCCATCAACATCCACGGAATCGGAGGCCAGCCAGCGGGAAGGACGCGGGGAGCTACCACCGTCACTGTATCTTCAATTCATGATTCCAACTCAAATTTCAGAGTGACGGCGTTTATCCTTAACGCATTAACGTCGACGCTTCCCTCGTTCGCTACTTCAGGGCAATGGGAACATCTTCAAGGACTTCTGCTGGCAGACCCCGACTTTCTGAAACCGGGACCAATCGACGTCATCATCGGAGCTGACGCGTACGGTCTTCTGGTTGAGTCAGAAGTCGTCAAGGGTCGGGCCATCGATCCCATCGCTCAGCGTACGCTTCTCGGATGGATTGTACTCGGTCCCGTCAACGGTTCCACCTCAAATTCCGTTCGCATTCAACATGCCTCTATCGAAGACGAGGTCACTTCTTTACTAGCGAAGTTTTGGGAACAAGAGGAAATTCCTCCGCACTCGGCCCCTACAACCGACCCGGACGAATCCGCTTGCGAACGGCACTTCAAGGACACTCATACGAGGGACCACACGGGCCGATATATCGTACGGCTCCCCTTCAAGAATCCTCCTTCGCTACTCGGAGATTCGTATTCGGGTGCAAAACGCTGCCTTCTTCAACTTCTACGGCGACTCTCGACAAATGAATCGTATCGCGGTCTCTACAACGCCTTCCTCCAAGAATACGAGAACCTGTCCCACATGGCTCGTGCTCCAACGGAAACGTCATCGAGACCACGGTTTTTTCTCCCACATCACGGTGTCTTTCGGGACCACAGCGCCACTACCAAACTTCGTGTCGTCTTCAACGGTTCCTTCAAATCTACTAACGGTGTGTCGATCAACGACATCCTTCACACCGGGGCCAAACTTCAACAAGATACGTTCGACGTTCTGCTCTGGATCAGACGCCATCGGTTCATTTTCGCCACTGATGTTGCGAAAATGTTCCGGCAGATCGCAGTCCATCCGGACGACTGGGACCTCCAGCAAATCCTATGGGTGGACCAGGATGATCGAGTCGTCCCGTATCAATTAACTACAGTCACGTACGGCCTCACTTGTGCTCCCTTTCTCGCCATCCGGGTCATGCTTCAATTGGTGGAGGATGAGGGGCACGACTTCCCACTGGCGATTTCACCATTGACGAACGGACGATACGTGGATGATATCTTCGGCGGTGCCGACACGATTCACGAACTTCAGGCAACGGCACAACAACTTCAAGGAATCTGTCAGCGCGGATGCCTTCCACTTCAAAAATGGACAGCTAACTCAACGGAAGCCCTTCAGAATGTTACCTCGGAGTCCCAATCGCATCCGGTTGTAATTCAATCGGAGGATCCCAACATCAAACTTTTGGGCCTCGTCTGGAATCCCAACGAGGACAACTTCAGATTCCTTCTTCAGCTCTCCTTCAACCGGGATATCACGAAAAGGACCGTTCTATCGGAAACGGCATCCTTGTTTGACCCTTTGGGTTTCATCTCGCCAGTCATTGTGATCGCGAAGGTCTTCCTCCAAGAACTGTGGCTGGCAAAACTTCACTGGGACGACGGACTCCCAATTCGACTTCAGGAAAAATGGCTACGCTATCGAGAGAGTCTGAGTGACTTGTCGCTCATTTCTCTCCCGCGGTGGCTTCACCTCTCGCCTTCTTCAACTGTCGAGCTTCATGGATTCTCGGACGCCTCCCAACTCGCCATGTCAGCCGTGATCTACCTCCGAACAACTTCAGTCGACGGGGCTACCACGGTCACCCTCGTCTGTTCGAAGACGAAGGTAGCCCCCCTCAAACGACTCACAATTCCACGGCTCGAGTTAACGGCGGCTCTACTTCTTTCAAGGCTGGCCTCTCACGTTCAGAGAACCCTCGACTTAACGCAAGTCCCAGTCTCTCTCTGGACGGACTCTTCAGTTGCGTTGACATGGATTACTTCAAATCCGGCCCGATGGAAGGATTTCATCCGAAATCGGGTCACCTCGATCCAAAACTTTTCCTCCCACGCAACATGGCAGTTCATCGCGGGTAAGGAGAACCCGGCCGACTGTGCGTCGCGAGGGCAGACTCCCCGACAACTGGCCAAGCACCATCTTTGGTGGTACGGGCCCGAGTGGCTCGCGCAACCACCATCTTCATGGCCAGTCTCTTCAGCCGAACTTCCACCGGATGGCGACCTCGAACAACGTTCAGGTCTCGCCTTCACCACCACCTCCGAGAATAGTCCTAATACGTGGGACCTTCTGCTACGGTACTCCTCGCTCACTCGCCTTCTTCGGATCACGGCAGTGTGTCAGAGGGCGGTGGCCCGCTTCAAACGGCTCCCGCACGCCTCAATAACCTACCCGCTGAACACAGGAGATTTGGAAGAGGCAAGGTTCTTCTGGATACGCCTCATTCAACGCACACACTTCTCGGCCGAACTTCAGATGATCTCGAGCGGAGCGACCCTCAATCGGGGCCACTCCCTTGCCGCCCCCAACCCCTTTGTCGACCAATTAGGGACCCTTCGAGTTGGCGGCCGGCTGACGAACGCCCTTCTACAGCCCGAGGCAAAACATTCGCCAATATTGCCCCGGACCTCTCCGCTCACTTCACTGATCATCGCTGACTCGCACCTTCGAACGCTTCACGGTGGTACCCAATCCACCTTAAGCTTCCTCCGTCGATCGTACTGGATTCCGGGTGGCCGGGCTCCAATTCGATCGTACATCCTTCGGTGCACCACGTGTGCCAGATTTCGAGGACTTCAAGCACAACAACTAATGGGCCAACTTCCGACTGCGCGAGTCACACCTTCACGGGCCTTCCTCCACACCGGCATTGACTACGCAGGACCCTTCACCTTCAAGACCTGGCGTGGACGAGGCACAAAAACTTACAAGGCTTATCTTGCCGTTTTTGTTTGCTTCACTACTTCTGCGGTCCACCTCGAACTCGTCACGGATTATACTTCAGAGGCCTTCGTCGCCGCATATCGGCGGTTTTCCGGACGACGAGGAATCAGTCACACTATTTATAGTGACTGCGGGACCAACTTCATCGGCGCCGATACTGCACTTCGTGCTCTCTTCAAGGCTGGATCAGCCGAAATGGATTCTACGATCATATCGCTGACCAACCTTGGGACGAACTGGTCCTTCAACCCTCCGGCCGCACCTCACATGGATGGAAAATGGGAGGCTGCGGTAAAATCCGCGAAATATCACCTTCGTCGGGTAATCGGAGAGGCCTCACTTACGTACGAAGAATTTACGACTCTTCTTGCGCAAGTGGAGGCTGTCTTAAATTCCAGGCCACTTTGTCCCTTATCGGACGACCCTGAGGACCTTTCTCCCCTCACACCGGGTCACTTCACCATCGGCGAGGCACTTACCACAGTGCCCGAACCGTCTCTCACTTCACTTCCAGAAACTCGACTTTCACGGTGGCAATTCCTTCAGGCAAAATTACAGCACTTCTGGCAGAGGTGGTCTTCGGAGTACCTTCAGCGAAGCTTGTCGATTTCTAAATGGCGACACCCTTCACACGAAATCCAAATCGGCTCACTCGTGCTAATCACGGACGAACGACTTCCACCTTCACGATGGCCACTAGCACGAGTGGTCGAACTTCACCCCGGGTCGGATGGTCTAACCAGGGTGGTGACGCTTCGCACGGCCACTTCCACCTTCAAGCGACCGACTGCCAAGTTGGCCGTACTTCCAGTGGACTCTTCGTCGACGATTGTCGCCGAAGGCGGGGAGAATGTTTTGGAAACACCATCTCCGACTCCCTAATTTAGGGAGACCCCGCTAGAGGTCGACGTCTCTCGGCCGGTCGCGCGCTTGACTAGGACAGTGTCCGGGCACAGGGATTTCCCCCCCTATTTTCAACGTTCTAATTAATATCATGTGTCCTTCTTTTCAAATCACTTCGTTCGGAACTTCGATATAAGTCACAAGTCTCTTCGATAAACGGTTCAGCTTCGGTCTCTTCCCCCCTTCTTAACGCTAACGGATTAACGCGATTTACGCCCGCGTTAATTCCCGCGGCAACGGTCACCTCGGTACTCTTCCGCAACGTCGAATCAGTCATTAATTAAGATAGTTAAATAGTGTGTAAAATAAACCTATATTCTTTATTTTAACGCTAGTGCATTTCGACTCTTCATTTTCCGGCGCCTTCCACAATTCACGAATAATCCAAATCGTTTTCCCACCCGTTCACTTCCAACCAGAATTCCGAGATACCCCAAATCTAAACACGAACAGATTATATAGTTTTGAATGCATTTTCTGCAACGATCAAAAAAAGCGTTTTAACTCATAACATGAATATTGTTGATTCGAGTACACGAGAAAAATTAAATTTCGCTCGTTTGATTCAGATAAAATTTCTATTGGGTAAATATGTTCTTTTATTTTTTTCACCGTATCCGATATTGATTTTCAAGTACATTATTCGTTAAAATATTGATATTTTATTTTGATTGAAAAATATTAAACAAATGTCTGAATTGGTTAAAAAATTATACGAAAATAAAATGTTTCTTTCGCATTTGGTTGAAAAAATTCAACCAAATTATGGTCAAGCGCCGCCGAAATTATAGGTGTGAGGAAACCCATAGTTCTCGGAGTAACCGCTAGACGCTGTACACGCGCTCGCTCTTGTAAGCGTAGCGCGAACCGAAAATCTACTTAAACGCCGGAGAAACTCTACAGAGTATCGCTTCTTGGACTGCGGCTAAGATCAAAGTGTAGTATCTGTTTTTATCAGTTGAATATATTATATTCTCTCCATGCATATTCCATTGGATATCTGATATTCTCTCCACTATTATTGTGGATGACTATTCCAATGCTCACTTTTTATTTAAGATTTTTAAGAAATTGAAAAACTTTCCATCTTTTAGTAAAACGAATTCGATCAAACACTTTATTGTAACAATTCTATGGTTCAACCAATATATTTTTTTGATTCAATTGGTTTTTTTTCTCTGTGCAATACTTGAAAAGCGGCCCTATGGTGAAAATTTTAAGATAAAAAAAGCGAATGCATAGTACATCCCTGATGGAAATCCGCTTATTGGAATTCGACAAATAATGTTGAAATCTGTTAAAAAATGTCAGAAACTGTGAAAATGAATAGATTCTAACATAATTTGATGGAATCGTACATATTTTGATAGATTCTGTCGGAAATAATCTATGAAAATCGGACAGAACCTCACATATTATGTTAACTTTACGGAATGTCATAAAATCACAGAATTCGATACTTTCTGTCATCTTTTTGTCAGAAAATGTCATCTTTTAACAAAAAATGATAAAATTAATTTTCCATTTTTTGACATATTGTTGCATCGAAAAGAATGACAGAAAATGACAAAAAATGATAGAAAACGATAATTTTTATCATAATTTGTTGTCACATTTTTGTTGAATTCTGACAGATTTCAGCTGTCATTAAATCACAGAGTTTGATACTTTCTGTCATCTTTATGTCGGAAAATGTCATCTTTTAACAAAAAATGATAAATAAGTTTTCCATTTTTTGACATATTGTTGCATCGAAAAAAATGACAGAAAATGTCAAAAAATGATAGAAAACGATAATTTTTATCATAATTTGTTGTCACATTTTTGTTGAATTCTGACAGATTTCAGCTGTTATTAAATTACAGAATTTGATACTTTCTGTCATCTTTATGTCGGAAAATGTCATCTTTTAACAAAAAATGATAAATCAGTTTTCCATTTTTTGACATATTGTTGCATCGAAAAAAATGACAGAAAATGTCAAAAAATGATAGAAAACGATAATTTTTATCATAATTTGTTGTCACATTTTTATTGAATTTTGACAGATTCCAGCTGTCATTAAATCACAGAATTTGATACTTTCTGTCATCATTGTGTCGGAAAATGTCATCTTTTAACAAAAAATGATAAATAAGTTTTCCATTTTTTGACATATTGTTGCATCGAAAAAAATGACAGAAAATGTCAAAAAATGATAGAAAACGATAATTTTTATCATAATTTGTTGTCACATTTTTGTTGAATTCTGACAGATTTCAGCTGTTATTAAATTACAGAATTTGATACTTTCTGTCATCTTTATGTCGGAAAATGTCATCTTTTAACAAAAAATGATAAATCAGTTTTCCATTTTTTGACATATTGTTGCATCGAAAAAAATGACAGAAAATGTCAAAAAATGATAGAAAACGATAATTTTTATCATAATTTGTTGTCACATTTTTATTGAATTTTGACAGATTTCAGCTGTCATTAAATCACAGAATTTGATACTTTCTGTCATCATTGTGTCGGAAAATGTCATGTTTTAACAAAAAATGATAAATCAGTTTTCCATTTTTTGACATATTGTCAAAAAATCAATAAGGAACTCAATATAGCTCCTCCTCCTATATATATATAGGAGCTCATATATAAATGGCTCAATAAGGAGCAAACAATATTCAACCGTACTAATTATATTTTTATCTATGTATTTTATCTGCGTCTCTGTATGTTGAATATTTTTTGAGATCTCAACAGTTGCCAAATATGTGTCACCAAATAAAAGTATTATTGAATATAAAGTCCCAAATTTCTTTCTTTCAGCATTACATTAAAATTTAGAAAATTATATGTAAATTCCATCAAATATTGACGAATTCTGACAATTTATTATCAGAATCGATAATTAAATGTCAAAATGTCAAAAGTTAACAAGTTCGGTCATTATATGACAAAAAATAAAAAAGAATGATATAATTTGACAGATTCGGTCATAATATTTCATGAATGTTAAAGAATTCCATTTCATTCCATTAAATAATGACATTTAATGACGAAAATCTTACAAAAAATAAGAAAGAATGATATAATTTGACATATTCGGTCATAATATTTTATAAATGTTGAAGAATTCCATTATATTCCATAAAAAAATGACATTTAATGACGAAAATCTCACAAAAAATAAGAAAGAATGATATAATTCGACAGATTCGGTCATAATATTTCATGAATGTTGAAGAATTCCATTTTATTCCATCAAACAATGACATTAAATGACGAAAATCTCACATAAAATGGAAAACTCTTACGACATTATATGACATATTATGTAAGATTCTGACAGAAATTACTGAATTATAACATTACTTTTCTGATAAAATATGACAGATTCTGTAAAGCATGTTCCAATTTCCGGTCAGAAATCATGAACTTCTCACAGAAAATGTCAAATCTCGAAATAATATGACAGATTCTGTCGTATAAATGACATATTCTGACATTATTTCTCATTGAAAGTTGACGGAATATTATCAAATCTGACATTTTTTGTTAAAATCTGACGAATTCCAATAAGCGGATTTCCATCAGGGATGTCAAGAAAAGAATGGGTACGCGATTGAGAAATGCAAAAAAACCTATAAGCTTGGAGGAAAAGGAGCAGGAAATGTAACAGTTGATCTTATAAGAAAATTAACTACATATTATGGATTAGCCATTTATCGAAATTTGGAAAGTGTAGAAAATATGAAAAAAGCTATTATGGCTACGTTCCATAATTTATGTTCGACCGATGAGAATCCCAGAAACGAGAACTGCCCGTCAGGGACCGATACCTGGTGCAAGTGGCAAAAGGCTACTGTTGAAACTTTTAAACACCCTACGCCTCTCCATCCTAATGTCCAGAAGCATCTCTTGCCGATATATATGAATTTATCCGATCATGATTTATTGGAGAGATGCTTGGGTGGCCACACGCAAAATGCAAACGAAACTTTCAACTCCACCGTATGGCGCTTAGTTCCGAAACATTTGCATTCATATGAGTATCATCGATTTTGCAGCTTAATTATTCAACGAGGGGAATTCTGCAATTTTAGGAATTATGAGTGCTCTGGACATCAGCATTGGGAGACAATCGAAGAAATTCGCAAAGAAAGCCGACGAGCGACGCGTATCGCGCTAGGAGCGGCGCAGCTCTCTATCGTCCAAGGAGGGTCGGAAAGCCTGTAGAGAGCACCAGCAGGAAAATCGTTTTTATGAGGAAGCCGAAGGGCGAGTCCTGTAGTGGGCTGGAATCGTTGATTAGCCGGTAAGACATCAAAATCATTAAATTTTTCCTTGTTGAAACTTTGAAAGCGATTTTCTCAAATCGGTATTTTTCCCAACTGCTGCAGTGATTACTCGGAAACTATTCACCCGATTCTGACGAAATTTGTCACACATTTTCCTTGTCACTTTAGTTTGTCAGTGAACCTAAATAACAGTTTAATTTTAAAAATAAAACGTACTTTTGTGTTTAAATATAGCAAAAATGTTATGAAAAATCACAAAACTGACTTTATTATGCTGTCATTTCTAAAATTTTGCATATATTTTCAATATCCTGCTTGACCGACAGTGTATGGGTGTTACCTTCAAGAGTCATTTTGATTTTTTTGTTTTAGAGGATTACAGCACGAGGGAGATCTCTAGCAATGCGGAAACTTTTTGAGCGACTTACTCTACACACCAATGTACACGACTAGCAACTTGCATGGAAAAAAAATATATACAATTTTACATACTTTAAATATCAAATAAAAAACACGTAGTTACAAATTTTCAAGAAAATATCACGCAAACCCCTTAATTTTTAACCTTCTAAATGGGGCTTTTACCCATCTTAAGTATTGCTTAACCGTAAAGGAAAAAAATTCATACAATATCGCTCGATATTCTATCTTAAGAATTAAATAAAAAATCACGTTGAAGTTTGCATCGATCGGATGGAACGGTTTTTTTTCATTTGTTCATCATTACAATCTTCAATGTTTTTTCTTGCAGATTTAGGTCATATATCTCTCAAAAGGATACGTCAAAATTTATACGTGTTTTTCGCAGCGTAAGGGCCTCGGCACGTGGCGTATTTTCTACGCGGAGACAACGCGGTACAAACGCGATACACACTTGATCTAGGCGCTTTTTGGACTGAAAAACGTACCGTAAAGGGGCGTTTTCTGCGCGTAGAAAATACGCTGTGTACACCGGCCCTAAGACAGCCGGAAAAACAATCGAGCGATTAAAAAAAGTTAATTTACGTTGTATTCCAACTATGGAAACTTCGACATTATAATAAAAACAGCACCAATATCGAATATTCCTAGGGGATAGATTATATTTGAAATGATTTGTCTCAAAAGTTCAATACTATACAAATCGGAAAACGAATATCAATATTAAAAATTCCACGAAATTTAATATCACACAATAACATGAAAAATTGATATAAGATAAGCCGGCGTTCTTCCAGCATTTTTCCATGCTTCCATGTTTGCCGCAGAGCCCAATGGAGTATCGCGTCAATTGATACCGAAATGTAGGTAGACACCTCAAAACCGACTAAGGTTGTAACGGAAAACGAGATTGCCCTTTTTCGAATAAGCGTTTGGAATAAAGACGATACAAATGAAATTACGAATTTCTCTTCGACCAACTGACAACCGATCAACTGCAAAAAAAACAGATTCCTTGATGTTTGCGAAGAGAGCGAAAAAAGCGCTTCTTGATTCATGATGTGGAAGTTTGCTTTGTTGGAATACAACGAAAATTCTATTTTATATTTTTCTTTCCTTATTTTTATTATTATACCGAATATTGTTGTGCCAATTTCGAGTGGTCATTTCCAAGGAAACATCTTCAATAAGGATTGAGTGATTATTATAGTTAAAATCACCTAAAACAATTTTTGCAAAGTAAAAGAAAGTCATCTTCATTGCACATCAATGATGCAAACTTCAATCTTATGCTTATTCATACATCGTAGTGCGTTTTTGACGGCCGTATAAGAAAAAACATATTCTTTCAATACTACACGTATAACTGTCCATAAAAATAACTTTTATTGACCCAACGAGAACAACGCCAGTGTACACATGACTAATATTATGTGCGTACTCAGAATAAATAATAATACTTTACGGTTCTTTTGACTCTTTAATATCACTGGAAATGTGTCAATATATTTTTTGTTGTACTAAATCGAGCAAGGAGCTTGTCTACGAGTAAACCGTGGACTCTCGGCGCTATCGTACTTGGTTCGGAGGTTCAGCACGTGGATAATAGCCCGTCCATTCTCTGTACGTCGCGTTCATGGCTTCTTCGACCGCTGCATCGACAGGATGTATTATAAAAGGAATAGAAATTAATCCTGTTGCAATGGAAATCCATGGACTTCTCGTCAACACTTTTTTGGCGTTTCGTTGTGCTAAACGTACGCCAGCGCAAATTCTGTTGATGATTAAGCCAGGTACAACGATGGATGCGAAACTCTGCCAGAGCAGAGTATCCGACGCGGAGAGTAAGACTCGTTTGCTTCTTCCTTCGCCGGTGTCTCTCTGCGAGGAAGGATCAAGTCACATCTTTCAGTATGTAGGAGAATTGTTGCACCGTTCAATTAACCTTGTACGCTTGATTTCCTTTGTGGATTGTGTCTGCAACGACGTAACTGCTTGCAAGGATGTAACTGAACCTAACGATTGATATGGGAGCGACAGTCCTGAAAGCTTCGCCCACTTCGTTCGTATAACCTGCAAAAAGATCGTTAATCAATCTCGATACGCATTAGCCTTTTTCCATTTGTTCACGTGTGTCGATGATTATATCGAATGTTTTTTGTCACGCAAAAAGTGCACAGGTCCATAGGATATGGTTGAATGAGAATTTTGATCTCAAATGAACGTTTTACGCGTGTAAAACAATTGATGGCAACATGTCATTACCCAAATATCTAACGG
Source organism: Ophion slaviceki (assembly GCA_944452715.1). Lineage (NCBI taxonomy): Eukaryota > Metazoa > Arthropoda > Insecta > Hymenoptera > Ichneumonidae > Ophion > Ophion slaviceki. The sequence goes on along the minus strand of OX101785.1, from coordinate 48,950,014 downwards.
GCGTATCGCGAAAAATATCCACCTCGCGTTGGTTAGTTTTCATAATTAGCGTTTTTATTTCTTGTATATTCCCAAGAGATTTCGAGTTTGATGTCATTTTTATGGACCTTGCCGAGTTCTGTTGTCAGCTATATAAATACATAACCTCAAAAATCATTACGTCATCTACGGTCATTACATGCCTTCGTTTGATGCCGCTATATACCAACAGGCGGTTATAGGAATATGGTGGTGGAAGATTTGGAACAATTATATCGGTTTATCTCACGTTTCCAGTAAATGCAACCGTGCACTTCTGTGCGACAACCCTGATATACACGAACTGCTCGTGTACTGCTCTGGTGGCACAGATTAGTCGGGAGATGCACAACGCTCCCCTTTTCGGCGTGCCTCGTAAATGGCGCTAAATCGCGGCGGCGAGTTCGGGAGCAGAGATTAGTAGGGAGATGCACAACGCTCCCCTTTTCGGCAGAGATCCACTAATCTCTGTTTTCGGCGTGCCTCGTAAATGGCGCTAAATCGCGGCGGCGAGTTCGGGAGTATGATTTCGTGATCATCACCTCTGTCGAGGTTGCAGATTCCCTTGTAGCCGCGCGAGTCTGTGATCACCGCTCAAGTCGGTATCGCAATCAGCGAGAACACGAATGGTTAGCTCGGTGGGGGAAAAGTCTCTGCCCCTCGCAAATCGCACTCGCTCGACAGGCGAACGGAGCGAGGTTTTCCGTCCGATCGAGCTCGACATATATAGTGCGGCCGTACTGCGGATTGGAATATGCATTAAATGAATTTCAATGTGAAAAACATGTATCGAGATCATTGTTTTCTCTCGGTTGCCCGTTTATGCCGAGAATGCGGGTTAAAAAAATTAACGACGAACCGCGTTGAAAAATAACATGCCGAAACAACCGTGGAAGGTTCAAAAAGAAATCGTGAGCCTTTGCCGCGATCGTTTCGACATTTTTTTCAACAGTAAACATTATGGATAAGGGTGTATCATAAATGTTTCTTTATCTGCAATGAGCGTCGTGGTTGAGTTGGCAGCGTGACCGATTAACGATGCTTACGGTCCGGGTTCAATCCCCGGTGAACCAACTTTTTTTTCTTTTTATATTCAGAAAATTTCGAACTTACTCTCGCTTTAGCTATCCTCGCATGTTCAGACATTATTTATGATATTTAATTCGTATATGCTTAATAAAAAAAAAAGACATTGCTACCGGGGAAGTGCAACCAGATCGCGCGTAAAAGTTACCCCCTCTCTAGTCTCTTACGCGCCCATCACACAATCATAGTAGCGCGTGCCCGTGAGCAGCCCCCTGACACTGGTAGAAAAATACTGCTCGCAAAATGTCCTTGCCGCACTGTGGCGCTGGTAGTCATGTGATAGGCATGCATATATGTGTATGTTGCACCGGTCTATCGAATATTTTACACGAATAAAAGTCTATTGCAGATAACTTTATGGAAACAATTATTCGCGTGTATGATGGATTTGAATCATAATTGAATTGTTCAGCTTTGCATTATCAACTTAGAATATTTCTGTATATAATAATATATATAATGTGGCAAATTTAGAATATTCTACATGTTAGTGTATCGGCAATTTGGTTCATATCATATTAAAAATAAAATCGTTCAACGCTACAATTATGACTTCATAAATCGTTCAAGTCTCTACACGTAAATCGAGTACGTCAAAATCTCAATTTCGTATGCGAGATTCAATTTTACGGTTATATGGTTGATATGATTATTGAAAACTCACGTAAGTATATTAAATTGTTTAGTCATTTATTAATCCATTTTTTTCGTTAAATGGTGATCTTCGACTTCGAAACACAACTTTGACGTGCTGGGATTTCGAAACTTTTATTGCTGGAAATCGCTCAATTGTTTTTACAAATATTTATGATTATAGGGAAGAGGTATGCCAAATTTCAGATTTTTCGAAGCAGTATTAAGGCGGGGAATAAAATTATGTAGTGAGCCCAAATTCTCATTTCAAATACATGGGAAAGTTCACTGCCTTCCCGGCAGTACTTTGAGTTGACCTACAGGTTCCAGGTTGCGCGGATTTTGAAATTTATTAATGTGAAAACTTTTACTGCTGTGTCAGCAAGAAATTTCGAAAACACCCCAAATAAGGACAACCCTTATATATATATATATATATATATATATATATATATATATATATATATATACACACGCGCGCGCACACACACACACACACACACACACACACACACACACACACACACACACACACACACACACACACACACACACACACATATATATATATATGGATATATGGATATATTCTAAGTCCATATATAAATGGGAATATTCTAAATTAAAAGAGGAAATAGGTACTAGGCCTAAAATAAGGTACATATGTAGACCAAGAAACACATCCGTATATAAAAGTGAAAATATTAATTTATTTTTGCACGAACAAAATCAACGGTACATATATGTGTGATGTACTTTTATGTTTTGCAGAACTTAGCTTTTTTTTATTTAATTGATTTTCTTTTTTTTGTTCTGCATTGATGCGTGTGCAGTATTGCTGCATTCTTCTTGAAATGTAACACTGTATTAGTTGGTAAAGGATTTCGTGAGCGTGATCTTCGCATGGGAATGTTAAGCCATCGTAATTACACACATCCTGTAGAATATCCTCAAAAACGTAAGGAGATTGGCAATGGACTTGGAATCTTTGTTCCAAATACATGACAAAGCGGTATAATTGGCCGTTTGGATGCGCCAACCCATCTCGTTGTTGCCAATTATTTAATACGGCTTCGGGAAGGACTACAGAATTGTTATTTGAATTTAACAAAGCTTCTTTACATTGCAGGCATTTAACGTGACTGCAAATTCGCTTTATTAAATCCGCAGTCAAACAATAAGTAACGCAGCTGGCTACCTCAGGCATACTGTAATTGTGTTCTGTGGTTTGTGAAAAATTCCACTCTTCATGCTTGATAATTTCCTGCAACCGTTGTTTAATGGAATTTGCTAGATCAATGGAAGCATCAGGATTAGTGTATATTGTTTTCAGATCCCCGAGTGTCACCAAAGGCTCTGTCGGGTTGTCCTGAGTGATTGAACAATTCCCGGTTTTTGGGGGCTTTAAAACACTATACACTGAAAGGATCTTGAACATATTCAAAAACGTCGGCGTCGAAGGGTGATCGTCACAACCACCTGCTTGACGTACGGTGCCAAAAAACTTCTGTCGTGGACAATACAAAAACAAAAACATACATAGTAGTGTATGAAAAAAGTAAAGAACGAAAATGGGATACCCTGGATGGAAGTACGCGGCTCGAATTACGGAATTCATAAACATCGTTAATTGCACATTTAAGGGGCTATACCGGCGTGACCAAAACATCGATTTTTTTGTGCCTTTTTCGACAGTTTATAATTTCAAGAATATCCTGTAAAAATTTCAAGGCCGTATCTCTAATGCTCCCCGAATGACAGCCTTTAAAGAGCAACCGCGCGTAGGTATTTAATCGATAGTTAAATCTTTAAACGCGTTTTTCTTGAAATAAGATTTTTTAAATTTGATGACAATGTAACTCAAAGAGCAATGATCCGATTGACTTAAAATTTGAACTGAGTACTCTTGCATATATTTACTCTACAATGACGTAGAGTAAATATAATATATATAATTTTGATTCGATGAAAATTGACGATTTGGCATTGAACAAAACGACCATTTTATAGGCAAGAAAACAGACTTTTTTCATAACTACGCCATTTTGTTAGATTTTGATATTTTTCGAAAATCCTACGTCATTGTACAGGAAATACCTTCCAGTTTAACGACATTTTTTCCTTTTTCGGTTTCAGCTACTCAATCGGCCGGAATCATGTCAGCAGTGGCGGAACTTTTTTTTTGGCGCCTCGGAAGGCAGCGCTTAAGTCGCTTGGATCTCAATATTTTTCTATGAAAAAATTATGTAATATAGGTCAAATGTAACCAAATATATTCTTAATTTTCCTAACCATTGAATTGAGTACTTTTCTTTATAAAAATTCCCGAAAATCACCCAAATTTTCAGCGTTCACACTGGTATAGCCCCTTAAGTTACCACATCTCCGTTAAACCACATACAGCCTATTAATTAAAAATGTCATTGTTAGAAAATGCAACGTTGAATGGGCTTCGTCCACAAACCTCCAGTGGATCCTGGTTCACTCGACCCGTTAACACATACTGAAAACCACACTGTTGTGTTAGATATTCGACGAGATATAACATCGACTGCAGTGTGACGCGCAGACTCTCCGCCGTTTGTTTTGTTAAAAACAGGTCCTTTGACAATTGTCCATTTTGAACATGGCCTTCCCAAGCATCCAACTTTTTTAACGATTCTTGAATTACCTGTAACGAAATGGATGTCAATTTGTATATAATGTTCATCATCGCGGACTCCTGCAAGGATACTGAATATATACTTGGATACTGAGGTAGTCAAAAACTAATAATTTTTAGTTATATTTCATTATATAATCACATTTCCGTTATACCTGTACTACAAACAAATATGCGTAATATAAATAGGAAACGTTTGAGGCATACCTTGAAGTCTTTGTTGCCTACTTGAACCCCATCAGTCGGATACTTTCGGTTTAGAGCGTCGAACATGTCGTTCATCCATTCACAAAACGATGCCGTGGCCTCACACCCATTCAATTCTGACACGTATTTTTCAAAAAATCGAAGACCGCCTGCAACCGAATTGCTAAAGACCTGCGTAGGTACAATATGCGTCAATTTCCCAATATGAGATTTCCATAGAGTGATGGAGTGTTTTATTAAGGAAACTCATTGCTATTTTTTCAAGAATGTAGAAGCTTACTTGAGTAGCTAATCGTACTCGCATTTTCAGTGAATTATTAAGATTCACGTGATTAGATGATAATTTCGGGCAAACTAAAGCTTGGCCAGGCCCTGCATGCTCGCGATCCTTCTCATGAAGCAGTTTGATGTAGTCCCACTTTACCGCCGACTCTGAAGGGTCCATCTGAAAAAGTATTATAATTATAAAGTGAATGAGTAAGTTTGTGTACAAATGAATATACAATAGTAAAATACATACGAACCTGTAAAATTCCATTATTGTGCAGACGATTGCGTATGGTCTTCATGAGGTGTGGTGTATCGGAAAAGACGAATATTTTCCGGCCTTGTGAAACAGGATGTTCGAAATAAGTTTGAAGCGAATCCTTCGCTCCGCACACGCCAACTTCTGACCAAAATTTTCGGTTGGGGCTCGGTCCATCACTCACAACGGCGTGGATTTTTGCTCCAATCCTTTCTAATAAAATGATCGCTTTGATGATGAGCCGTGCAAGGACTTCACCTGCGACAGGCCCTCTTGAGGCGAAGACCGCAATGGTTTGAGCATGACCAGCATTCAAAGGCTGATACATTAGAACTAACGCATGATTCGCTTTCTCTGTAAAATTTGATGATTTAGGGCCTTCATCGCCGAAATCAATCAACCCCTTATACGTGAGTTGTTTCGTATTCACGCTGACACTCTCCCGAGTAGAAATTTCATCTAACAGAAGAATTCCGTGTCGCTGCGATTCTTCTATATTTGCAAGAGCCACTCTGAGAACTTCAAAAAATTCCGAATCGAAACCGCAAGCGGTCTTTATGTTCGATAAGTATCTGTAAATAGTTAAAATGCCTTGTATGAATGAGATGTAACAGGCACTCTCAAATGCCCAATAATTTGTTTTCATTATCTGACGTGAAAACGTTGCCATGTTGGTGCGGTAACTGCATATAATTATACGGAAAAAACTTGAATTGTATATAACAAAATGGTCAAAAACATTTGAGACATTTTTGGTCAAACTTAAAAACCTTCAATCCCGTTCCAATGTAATCGATGATTTTTTATATTCGTATTGCTAAAGATCATACTATGTTTTCTCAAATCTTTTTCTCCAATCAATTTTTTAAAATAAATTTGTGTCGCGTGTTTCGAAAACTTAGTTGTCTTAAAAATGACTGTATAGTTTTTTTTCCAATTTGATGATCAGCCAATATAACTTTTACCTGAACATTGTTGTTTCAAAAAGGGGAAGGTAAAAAAATTATATCACAGTCGAAAACATTTGTTTGATCTTATTAAAACGATATTCTTAAAATGGGAAATAAAACAGATTTCAATTTACTTCTGGGCTTAAAAAATGTCTTGTCTTATATGTAATTTCTATTTAAAAAAAATTATTTCCAAACTCTCACAGAAACATGCTTGTTTCGGATATTGAAAACATTTTAATCGAATTACCGAGAAGTTTTTTTAGAGCAGGTTTAATGATATAAAAAATCGCGAATCGAATTAAATTACTCAAGGGGACATTGGCTACGAATAACTCGTATATGGTAATTATAAAGAATACGCACTACAAAAAAATGTACATGTGCTTATCAAAAAAAAAAATTTCTTACAAAACAATATGATCAATAATAATAACATACCTTCGAACCGTTCTCACAGATGGGAGGGGCAAAGTTTCGTTGCATCGCAGAAACTCGTATCCTGCTGGGGATCTCATGTGTAACAGCATGCATAACAGGATCCATTCTTCGGAATAATTACGCCCTTTCGAATTTTTACGTTTCGCTGCTTCAATTATGTGGTTTAACACATGAATTTGGTTCTGCGAGATTTTCCCGCTTTCGATACATTGTTTGACGTCTTTGCTCGTGCACTTTGCCATTTTCTGGCGCAACTCGAAAACCTCTTGCTTAAGACTTCTAATTTTTTGCCTCACAAGACGTTTGGTTCTCATTGCTGAACGACACTTCGACTGCATTTTCAACAATTGTTTTCTCTGTTCCCTTGAATCAACTTTTTTTTTTCTTCGTTCTCGTACCTTTCCCTGTATATAACGGCGAAGATTTTTGTCGATATTGTTTTTAGCCTTGCTGCAATGTGCACAAATTTGCTTATCCGAAAGTAGCAGCAGACATTCAACGCTTCTCCAAGTAGCCGAAGAATCTTTTTTTATTTTCTCGCAATTAAGTTGCTCAATTTCGGGCTTTACTGGTGGTTCCCAACAACCACGACACACATTCAGCCGATGAATTGCAACTAAAAAATTCTGCAGTTCCTGTAGATCAGTAATGGGACAGGTTATATTGAATCGACGGAGGTCGAGGTGTTTGCCTAAAACTCTGACTTGAATCGATAGATCTTTCGTTACAGTCACATCTTTTAATATAAAAGTTTCAAAACTGCCCTCAATTTCCTCGGTTTTGTGGATGTAAAAAAATATAAGCTGTGTTTTGGCGCAGCCAGTAGTTTGTCTTAACCATCCAGGTGGTAGGTCCAGATCGGCTGTGGAGATGTCGTTGAAATTCAGCACGTGAGTTTCTACAGGTCGTTGTTCCATTTGTAGAAGTGAGGTAGATGCAATGGATGGCAAATCTGATTCTTGTAAACCGATCGTATCGGTAACAGATATTCTACAGTCATTATTGTCAGACGGTAGTACGTGGACAGCAGTGTCAGATGCACTATCCTTTTTACCTTCAACTAGAGGTTTTAACTGCACCTGATTCGGTTCTACCGGATCCACCCAATCGTTCCAAGTAAACTGCGTAGGCACTGTACCTTTTCGCAGTCTACGGATTTTGTACTGTGACTGCAATTCGACAATTATACATTTTTATTGCCATCGTGAAACTACAAAAAGTAAACAAATATATTTTACCTCCAGCAAGACATGAAAGATTGAATTTCAAAGTGAACTTACCACTCCGAGCACTTTACCATTAGGATCGAGCAACTCTCGCTGCCAAAGAATGTCATATTTTGCGAAATGTTTTTCACACACTGCTCTTCGGGTTCTAATAGACTCTTTTGTTCGTTTCAGAGCGCTTCTCCATTTTTCGGCAGTTTCGGGATCTTTGGGAATTGTGAAAAACTGTACTTTTTCCGGGTTTGAAGGATACCCTGAAGTACAGCCCGGGACTATGCACGTCGGCATATCACCTTAAAAACTTCACTTTTAAATAACTTTTTAAATATATTTTTAGAACGTTCATTCACTTTACCACAATAAATAACGATAACAGCACGAAACGAAAGTATCGAATCGTTCAACTGATCGGAGTATTTTGAGCCGAAGGCTGTCACGTAACAGCCAACGCTAGGTAGTGGCGATTTCAAGAACTAAAAAGTCGGGACAAAACGCGTTTCGTTTATCGCATAGGAATGGTAGGCCAGTGTCAGGGGGCTGCCCGTGAGTGAGCGACGCTTGGGCATCTTCGGGAAGAGCCGAGCACGGTCGAAGTTTCCCGACCGCGCCTTCGGCAGTTACACCAATCATGGACGCTGAGCACGTTCATGTGCGGCCAAGCTGAAACAAAGGCTTCGAGGGAAAAAGCAATCTGAGCACAACTCGCGCGTGACGTCACCCGACGTCACGCGCGAGGCTTTTCGATGATTTCAATGCTTGTTTAGCTCTTGATTCTCTGGGTTATTAATGTATACAAAAAAATGTATCGCCCACTCTGATCGCTTATTTTTTTAGTTTATACGTTAATTTAAATATAATAATAAATCTAAATTACAACTTATTTATCTTATATAAAATTGTTTACGCCTTACTCACACCCGTCCTTATGTCAAATAAATTATAATTCATAAAAGTAAGCGGAAATATATTTATATTCGTATTATTATATTAATTCTCATACTTTCATCAAGCGATAAAGCATTATCCCCAAAAACAAGCCAATCATCCATCCGGCCGTGAATCGTAAGTACCAGAAAGTGCACATATTCTACAAGCGATGAGATGGTCCCGTTGGTAGCGTTCCTGGCTTCGGTCCACAGGGGCCCCTAGTGCAAATTTTCCTCCAAAGTTTTCATATTTTCTCATATTTTAGTCATATTTGAGATTTTCGGAGAAAAAATGATTTAAAATAGATGCAAGCTCTGGTCTACTTCCCAAAAACACATTTTTTTCACTGACAATTCATGATTTCTCATTTTTTTTCCCGGAAATTTCTTTTTTTCCTATGACCTGAGTGAACGGCTGCGGAGATATTCGGAGAGAAGTTAAAGATGAAAAGAAATGAGATTTTCTCATTTCTTTTCATCTTTAATGAAAAGAAGATGAAAAGAAGATGAAAGATAATATTCGGAGAAAAGTTATAGATGAAAAAAAATGAGATTTTTGTAAAAAAAAACTTATTACATTTTTTTATCCCTTATAATTCTAAGAAATAATGAAGTTCCGGAATTTTTGCAAACATTATTTTCCTTAAGGGGTAACACCACTGTAACGGGCTGCCACGAAGCGATTTAGACAAATAATACTCGGGGTAATTATAAAGCATATATTGAAGTATATTGCAAAAAAATGTACGGGAAAATATTACAAAATGGCGACACTGCAGAAAATTCTTCCGAGGCATGTTGAACTTAAGGTGCTCTGCGGCACGTAGTATAACTTGTGCCAATTTTAATCTGGACAAAATATTTTTTTTTATTAAATCTAGATGAGTGTAGCTAGTGAACCACGTAGGGGATTTTAGAAATATTGATTTTTTAGTAATTGCCGAGTATTTGACTAAAAATGTTCATTTAGACTTAATAAAACAAAATTCTTTTTTTTAGATTAAAATTGGCACAGTTATACTGCGTGCCGCAGAGGTTCGACATGGTGCGGAAGAATTGTTGCAGTGTCGCCATTTTGTAATATTTTCGGATAAAAATTTCTAGCAATATACTTAAGTATATGCTCAATAAATTCTGCAAGTATTATTTGTTTATCACATTTTCTTCGGCCAAAAAAATATTTAAAAATACGCTTCCTGTAAGGCCGTTACAGTGGTGTTACCCCTTACAGTCTTCATATAATTTCCGAGATTTTCCCGTGATCGTAATTAAAATGATGAAATATTCGGAAAAATTCGGAGAAATTCGGAGAAACTCGGATGTTTACATAAAAATAATTGTCCGCAAAACTCCGAATTCTTCATATTTGTTCCAATTCATAGAAAAATTCGGAAACATTTTTCGGAAAAAATCGGAGTTTTTCGAAAAAAAATTGCACTAGGGGCGCCGGATCGTTCCCCGCGCTCAGTGATTAAAAAAAAATTATTATTACTATTAATTCTTATTTGATTAGTTATTTTTATTAGTTATCATCATTATTTTAATTAGTTATCTTTTAGTGTCGAAAAATTTATCGCGCACTCTAACAGCTTATTTTATTAGTTTGTACGTTAATTTAAATATAATAATAAATCTAAATTACCACTTATTTATCTTCTAAAAAATTATTTGCGCTTTACTTACACCCGTCCCTATGCCAAATAAATTGTATTTCATAAAAGTAAGCGGAAATTTATATATATTCGTATTATTATATTCATTGAATAACTAATCAAATAAGAATTAATAGTAATAATAATTTTAAAAAAAGCACTCAGCGCGGGGTACGATCCCGCGCTTCTGCGGACCGAAGCCAGGAACGCTACCAACGGGACCATCTCATCGCTTGTAGACTATGTGCATTTTCTGGTACTTACGATTCGCGGCCGGATACATTACGATAATGCTTTATCGCTCGATGAAAGTACATGAGAATGAATATAATAATACGAATATATTTCCGCTTACTTTTATGAATTACAATTTATTTGGCATAGGGACGGGTGTGAGTAAAGCGGAAATTTTTTTTTTCAGAAGTTAAATTAGTTGTAATTTAGATTTATTATTATATTTAAATTAACATATAAACTAATAAAATAAGCGGTCAGAGTGCGCGATAAATTTTTCGACACTAAAAGATAACTAATTAAAATAATAATGATAACTAATAAAAATAACCAATCAAATAAGAATTAATAGTAATAATAATTTTAAAAAAGCACTGAGCGCGGGAACGATCACGCGCCCCTAGTGCAATTCTTTTTTCCGAAAAACTCCGATTTTTTCCGGAAAATTTTTCCGAATTTTTCTATGAATTGGAACAAATATGAAGAATTCGGAGTTTTGCGGACAATTATTTTTACGCACACATCCGCGTTTCTCCGAATTTTTCCAAATTTTTTCGAATTTTTCCGAATATTTCATCATTTTAATTACAGTCACGGGAAAATCTCGGAAATTATATGAAGACCTTGAGAGGTAACACCACTGTAACGGTCTTACAGGAAGCGTATTTTTGATATTTTTTTTGGCGAAGAAAATGTGATAAACAAATAATACTTGCGGTATTTATTGAGCATATATTTAAGTATATTGCTATAGATTTTCATCCGAAAATATTACAACATGGCGACACTGCACCAATTCTTCCGAAGGATGTCGAACCTCTGCGGCACGCAGTATAACTGTGCCAATTTTAATCTAAAAAAAATAATTTTGTTTTATTAAGTCTACACGAGTGTAGCTACTGAACCACATAGGGGATTTTCGATAAGTTAATTAAAACAAAATTTATTAACAAATAACTGTCTTAAAAAAAATTCAACATTTTTAGTCAAATACCCGGCAATTACTCAAAAATCAATATTTCTAAAACCCTCTACGTGGTTCACTAGCTACACTCATCTAGATTTAATTAAAAAAAATTATTTTATCTAGATTAAAATTGGCACAAGTTATACTGCGTGCCGCAGAGCACCTTAAGTTCAACATGCCTCGGAAGAATTTGCTGCAGTGTCGCCATTTTGTAATATTTTTCCATAAATTTTATTTGCAATATACTTCAATATATGCTTAGTAATTACCCCAAGTATTATTTGTCTAAAACGCTTCGTGGCAGGCCGTTACAGTGGTGTTACCCCTTAAGGAAAATAATGTTTGCAAAAATTTCGAAAATTCGTTGTTTCTCAGAATTATGAGGGATAAAAAAATGTAATAAGTTTTTTTTACAAAAATCTCATTTTTTTTCATCTATAACTTTTCTCCGAATATCTCCGCAGCCGTTCACTCAATAGGAAAAAAAAAGTTCCGGAAAAAAAGAACAAGTTTTTTTTACGAAAAACTCATTTTTTCATCTTTAAATTTTCTCCAAATATCTTCGCAGCCGTTTACTCAGGTAATAGGAAAAAGGAAAATTTTCGGAAAAAAATAATACTAATAATCAGTTTTTTTTTACGAAAATCTCATTCCTTTTCATCTTTAACTTTTCTCCGAATATCTCCGCAGCCGTTCACTCAGGTCATAGGAAAAAGAGAAATTTCCGGAAAAAAATGAGAAATCATGAATTTGCAGTTAAAAAAATGTGTTTTTGGGAAATAGACCAGGACTTGAATCTGTTTTAAATCATTTTTTCTCCGAAAATCTCAAATATGACTAAAATATGAGAAATTATGAAAAATTTGCACTACGGGCCCCTGCGGACCGAAGTCAGGAACGCTACCAACTGTGCACTTTCTGGTATAACACTTTCTGGAATATGTGCACTTTCTGGTACTTACTTTTACTTCTTCTGGGCTTCTGGGCTTACTTTTATGAATTATAATTTATTTGGCATACGGACGGGTGCGAGTAAAGCGTAAACAATTTCATATAAGATAAATAAGTTGTAATTTAGATGTATTATTATATTTAAATTAACGTATAAACTAAAAAAATAAGCGATCAGAGTGCGCGATACATTTTTTTGTATACATTAATAACGCAGAGAATCAAGAGCTAAATAAGCATTGAAATCATCCAAAAGCCTCGCGCGTGACGTCGGGTGACGTCACGCACGAGTCGTGCTCAGATTGCTTTTTCCCTCGAAGCCTTGGTTTCGGCTTGGCCGCACATGAACGTGCTCAGCGTCCATGTATATTGGTGTAGCTGCCGTAGGCGCGGTCGGGAAACTTCGACCGTGCTCGGCTCTTTCCGAAGATATCCAAGCGTCGCTCGCTCACGGACACGCGCTACTATGATTGTTTGATGGGGGCGTAAGAGACTAGAGAGGGGGTAACTTTTACGCGCGATCTGGCTGCACTTCCCCGGTAGCAATGTCTTGTTTTTTTTTTTATTAAGCATATACGAATTAAATATCATAAATAATGCCTGAACAGGTGAGAATAGCTAAAGCGAGAGTAAGTTCGAAATTTTTTGAATTTAAAAAGAAAAAAAAAGTTGGTCCACCGAGGATTGAACCCGGACCGTAAGCATCGTTAATCCGTCACGCTGCCAACTCAGCCACGACGCTCATTGCAGATAAAGAAACATTTATGATACACCCTTATCCATAATGTTTACTGTTAAAAAAAATGTCGAAACGATTGCGGCAAAGGCTCAAGATTTCTTTTTGAACCTTCCACGGTCGTTTCGGCGTCTTATTTTTCAACGCGGTTCGTCGTAAATTTTTTTAACCCGCATTTTCGGCATAAACGGGTAACCGAGAGAAAACAATGATCTCGATACATGTTTTTCACTTTGAAATTCATTTAATGCATATTCCAATCCGCAGAACGGCCACACATATATGTCGAGCTCGATCGGACGGAAAACCTCGCTTCGTTCGCCTGTCGAGCGAGCGCGATTGGCGAGGGGCAGACTTTTCCCCCGCCGAGCTACCGATTCGTGTTCTCGCTGACTGCGATACCGACTTGAGCGGTGATCACAGACTCGCGCGGCTACAAGGGATTCTGCAACCTTGACAGAGGCGATGATCACGAAATCATACTCCCGAACTCGCCGTCGCGATTTAGCGCCATTTACGAGGCACGCCTAAAAGGGGAGCGGTGTGCATCACCCTACTAATCTCTGTCGGGAGTATGATTTCGTGATCATCGCCTCTGTCGAGGTTGCAGATTCCCTTGTAGCCGCGCGAGTCTGTGATCACCGCTCAAGTCGGTATCGTAGTCAGCGAGAACACGAATGGGTAGCTCGGTGGGGGAAAAGTCTCTGCCCCACGCAAATCGCGCTCGCTCGACAGGCGAACGGAGCGAGGTTTTCCGTCCGATCGAGCTCGACATATATAGTGTGGCCGTACTGCGGATTGGAATATGCATTAAATGAATTTCAAAGTAAAAAACATGTATCGAGATCATTGTTTTCTCTCGGTTGCCCGTTTATGCCGAAAATGCGGGTTAAAAAAATTAACGACGAACCGCGTTGAAAAATAAGACGCCGAAATGACCGTGGACGGTTCAAAAAGAAATCTTGAGCCTTTGCCGCGATCGTTTCGGCATTTTTTTTCAACAGTAAACATTATGGATAAGGGTGTATCATAAATGTTTCTTTATCTGCAATGAGCGTCGTGGCTGAGTTGGCAGCGTTACGGATTAACGCTGCTTACGGTCCGGGTTCAATCCCCGGTGAACCAACTTTTTTTCTTCTTTTTATATTCAGAAAATTTCGAACTTACTCTCGCTTTCGCTATTCCCGTCTGTTCAGAGATTATTTATGATATTTAATTCGTATATGCTTAATAAAAAAAACAAGACATTGCTACCGGGGAAGTGCAACCAGATCGCGCGTAAAAGTTACCCCCTCTCTAGTCTCTTACGCGCCCATCACACAATCATAGTAGCGCGTGTCCGTGAGCGAGCGACGCTTGGACAACTTCGGATAGAGCCGCGCACGGTCGAAGTTTCGCGACCGCGCCTTCGGCAGCTACACCAATACATGGACCCTGAGCACGTTCATGTGCGGCCAAGCCGAAGCGAAGGCTTCGAGGGAAAAAGCAATCTGAGCACAACTGAGCACGTCGCACAGTAGGAGAAAAGCCCAAAAACCTGGCCAAAACCCCAAAAAATAAATTTTCGAAATAGGGTCAGTTGAGTAGTCATTCAGGTAGAGGACTAGTAACTGCATTCTATTGTGGAAGGGAAAGCCCTTTAAGTGTATACCTGCGCCGCAGCGTCAGTTGGCAGTTAGTGTTCGTGAAGAGTGTACGTGTCACGCGCTGAACAGACGAAAATAACGCTGACTTCAAAAACCCATAACTTTAAAGTGACGGGTTTAATTTCAATTCTGCAACATGGATACGACTTCTGGAGGTATGTAGAACATGTTTTTACATCGGTTGAATCTAAAGTTTATGTATAAATGATTGAAATGTAGTATAGCCTTCGGCATAAATAAAATTGAATAATTTTGAAAACTTATATTTTCAACGGTCCGAAAAGTTATATATTTTGTCACATTTTGCAAAGCTCCTAGTCTCGGCCTTTAGTTTAATGTATAAGCTTTCGAAATTTACAAGAGTTACCTGCGGAAAACGTGCGTCTTGTCCGTTATGATTTTTTTCGCATCGTGCGGTAGCCGAGCGTGCACGCGGCACTATTGAGCAGCCTCTGCGCCTCTACCTGAGAATGGGTGAAGTAGCATCATAACGGACAAGACGGCTGTTATACGCTTGAAATAAATTATTTTAATATATATGTATGTGTATATATATATATATAAATTTTCTGTGATTTAATTATAATATATATGTATGCATATATATATATATATACATATTAAAATCAACCACATAAAAATTTCTTAAATATGAATGAAATGTTATAACATTCAAATAAAATATTTGAATATATATATATTATATAGTAAGCAAAGCTTTCTTTTAACCAAATCCATGTCAATATTTTCTGTCTAATTTTCTTAAAATTATTTCAATTATTGCGGTTATTTATTTGGTAAAATAATGTACATTGTTCAAGTTTTTGTATTAATTGAAAATTTTATCTTTTCCTTTAACACCAATTTTCTACAATTTTATGTCTTTATTACAGGATCCGGTTACAAAGAATTGGTGCTGACAAGGAAAGAAGTATTTCTGATAATCAGCGAGCATTTATCCGATAAATTCGCTTCCTTGATCGAATTTATGGTAGAAAAAATTTCCAAGGACACCGGACGTACAGTTGTAGTGCCTGAGGACTCGAAACAGACTTTTTCGATACTCTTCAATCAAATGAGAACGAGGTGGCAACAAGCTCACAGAAAATCCTGTGTATTTTTCAAGAATAACGGTGAATGGCTTAGCAAGCAGGTATGTTTTGCCGCACCTACAGACACTGTAGTAACAAGCCCGGGTAATACGGGCGGCCGCCCGTCCCTTGAGTTTACAATGTCCAGTGAAAGATCTAAACGAAGGAAGACCCAAGATATTCGTACATCGTTCAACTCGGTCGAGTTAGCATACGCTACTCAGATGAGCCTTCGCTCTTCAGGACAATCCGACGCCGCAAAAGTTATTAAGGACGTAACAATGACGAGTCCTTTAAGAGCTTCCAAGTATCGTAAAGCTTACTCAGCAACGGATGAAATTACTTTATCCGAAGAGGCTGCACTTTCCGCTATGATTGAATATAAATTCTCCAAGAGTACTTACCAGGGAATGAGAAGATTAGGGAAGGAAAATAACTGTAAGCTATATCCGTCTTACGAAAAAGTGATGAAAGCAAAAAAGCGTTGTTATCCACCACGTGATGCAATCAAGATTACAGAGAGTAGTGCAGAAGTCCAACTACAGGCACTATTAGATCATACAGTTGAACGTATTTTACTCGTCCAAAATGTACTCATTCAAAGATTGACTCCAGATAATGTTCGTAAAATGGACTTGATTTGCAAGTGGGGTTGCGATGGAAGTTCTGGGCAAAGTGAATATAAGCAGACGTTCAGTGATGACAGCAAATCTGATGCGCATGTATTCTTTACTTCAGTCGTGCCATTACAACTCGTGTGTTATGATCAACAATCGAAGGAAGAAATAGTTGTTTGGAAGAACCCCAGACCCTCGTCTCCACGATTTTGTAGACCGCTTAGACTACTGTTTCTACGCGAAGACACAGAGTCAACACTTAATGAAGTCCAAATTGTTGAAGAACAAATAAAGTCACTTCGTCCATTCGAAAGTGTAATAGATGGAAAAGAAATCTCCGTAATGTACAAGTTGTTGTTCACCATGATAGATGGTAAAGTTTGCAACGCTGTATCATTGACGAAATCTGCTCAACGGTGCTATTTGTGTGGAGCAACCAGCAAAGATTTTAATGCCATCGACACTGTATTGCAAAGGGAAATCAATGAAACAAATTTGAAGTTCGGATTGTCGACGCTGCATGCGTGGATACGGTGCTTCGAGTATTGCTTACACGTGTCTTACAAACTCGGCATTAAAAAATGGCAAGCTCGAAGTGCCGAAGAAAAAAAAATTACCCAGGAACGCAAGAGGGCCATTCAAGAAGGATTCAAGAAGCAATTGGGTCTAAATATCGATCGCCCAAAGCCTGGATACGGCAGCAGCAATGATGGCAACACAGCTCGGCGATTCTTTGAAAATTCGACGGTTTCCGCTGCGATAACGGGGGTCAACGAAGAAGTTATTAAACGCTTGTACGTAATCCTACAAGTTATATCGTGTGGCCACGAGATAAACTGTGAAAGATTTCAACAGTATGCTATTGAAACGGCAAGAAAGACCGTTGCATTATACCCTTGGTACTCCATGCCTACTTCGGTGCACAAACTATTAATTCATGGTCCAGTGATAATAACTCATGCTCTATTACCAATCGGCCAATTATCCGAAGATGCTCAGGAAGCTCGAAACAAAGACATCAAACGATATCGAGAAGATTTTGCGCGAAAAAGTTCCAGGGTTAAAACTATGGAAGATGTTTTTCATCGGCTCTTAGTTACTTCTGATCCGTACATTTCAAGTGTCAGAAGACTACCACAGAAGAAGCTGAAGAGTTTGTCGCCGGAAGCTGTAGCGATGTTGATCGCTCCTAAAGTGACTGCTGCAGCAGACGAAATTTGCGCCGAGATTGAAGCCGTGCCGGGAGTTGTAATAGATACAAACTCGGATAATGATTCTGACTCCGACTCCGACTCCGATTACGATTTTGATTAAGAATAAAATTTTCTATTTTTGAAACGTTCCTTATGTATTTTGGAAATAAAAATAATAATTGCGTAGAATACACTGTTCACGTTTATTTTATTATGATGATTTTTTTAAATATATTAATTTATCTATTTAGCAGGATACTCGGCCATTTTGTTTATAACAATTTGCTGTAAGCTCTTTGTTGCAAGTTATAAACAATAGATATCGGATTGGTAATCAGCGACCTTGAAAACCCGTATATACCAATTTTTGTCAACATCTGGTAACTTTTTAACGTTCATGTCGGCCATATTGGATCGGCCATTTTTTTTACGATAATTTGGCTTGCGGATTCGTAATCAGCGACCTTGAAAACCCGTAAATACCAATTTTTGTCGACATCTGGCAACTTTTTAACATTCATGTCAGCCATATTGGATCGGCCATTTTGTTTACGATAATTTGGCTTTCAGATTCGTAATCAGCGACCTTGAAAACCCCTGTAAGCCAATTTTCATTCCCGTCAAAGGTCATTTGAGGTTTTGGCCAGGTTTTTGGGCTTTTCTCCTACTGTGCGTCGGGTGACGTCACGCGCGAGGCTTTTAGATGATTTCAATGCTTATTTAGCTCTTGATTCTCTGGATTATTAATGTGTACAAAAAAATGTATCGCGCACTCTGATCGCTTATTTTTTAGTTTATACGTTAATTTAAATATAATAATAAATCTAAATTACAACTTATTTATCTGATATAAAATTGTGTACGCCTTACTCACACCCGTCCTTATGTCAAATAAATTATAATTCATAAAAGTAAGCGGAAATATATTTATATTCGTATTATTATATTAATTCTCATACTTTCATCAAGTGATAAAGCATTATCCCCAAAAACAAGCCAATCATCCATCCGGCCGTGAATCGTAAGTACCAGAAAGTGCACATATTCTACAAGCGATGAGATGGTCCCGTTGGTAGCGTTCCTGGCTTCGGTCAGCAGGGGCCCCTAGTGCAAATTTTCCTCCAAATTTTTCATATTTTCTCATATTTTAGTCATATTTGAGATTTTCGAAGAAAAACTGATTTAAAATAGATTCAAGTTCTGGTCTATTTCCCAAAAACACATTTTTTTCACTGAAAACTCATGATTTCTCATTTTTTCCCCGGAAATTTCCCTTTTTCCTATGACCTGAGTGAACGGCTGCGGAGATATTCGGAGAGAAGTTAAAAATGAAAAGAAATGAGATTTTCATAAGAAAAACTGATTATTATTTCTTTTTTCCGGAAATCTTCCGTTTTCCTATTACCCGAGTGAACGGCTGCGAAGATATTCGAAGAAAATTTAAAGATGAAAAAAATGAGATTTTCGTAAAAAAACTTGTTCTTATTTTTTTTCCGGAACGTTTTCTTTTTCCTATTAAGTGAAAGGCTGCGGAGATATTTGGAGAAAAGTTATAGATGAAAAAAATGAGATTTTCGTAAAAAAAACTTATTACATTTTTTTATCCCTCATAATTCTGAGAAATAATGAATTTCCGAAATTTTTGCAAACATTATTTTCCTTAAGGGGTAACACCACTGTAACGGGATGCCACGAAGCGTTTTAGACAAATAATACTCGGGGTAATTATTAAACATATATTGAAGTATATTGCAAAAAAAATGTACGGGAAAATATTACAAAATGGCGACACTGCAGCAAATTCTTCCGAAGCATGTTGAACTTAAGGTGCTCTGCGGCACGTAGTATACTTGTGCCAATTTTAATCTGGACAAAATAATTTTTTTTATTAAATCTAGATGAGTGTAGCTAGTGAACCACGTAGGGGATTTTAGAAATATTTATTTTTGAGTAATTGCCGACTATTTGACTAGAAATGTTCATTTAGACTTAATAAAACAAAAATTCTTTTTTTTAGATTTAAATTGGCACAGTTATACTGCGTGCCGCAGAGGTTCGGCATGCTTCGGAAGAATTGTTGCAGTGTCGCCATTTTGTAATATTTTCGGATAAAAATTTCTAGCAATATACTTAAGTATATGCACAATAAATACCGCAAGTATTATTTGTTTATCACATTTTCTTCGGTCAAAAAATATTTAAAAATACGCTTCCTGTAAGGCCGTTACAGTGGTGTTACCCCTTACAGTCTTCATATAATTTCCGAGATTTTTCCGTGATCGCAATTAAAATTATGAAATATTCGGAAAAATTCGGAGAAATTCGGAGAAACTCGGATGTTTGCGTAAAAATAATTGTCCGCAAAACTCAGAATTCTTCATTTTTGTTCCAATTCATAGAAAAATTCGGAAACATTTTTCGGAAGAAAAATGCACTAGGGGCGCGGGATCGTTCCCCGCGCTCAGTGCTTTTAAAAAAAAATTATTATTACTATCAATTCTTATTTGATTAGTTATTTTTATTAGTTATCATCCTTATTTTAATTAGTTATCTTTTAGTGTCGAAAAATTTATCGCGCACTCTAACAGCTTATTTTATTAGTTTGTACGTTAATTTAAATATAATAATAAATCTAAATTACAACTTATTTATCTTCTAAAAAATTATTTGCGCTTTACTCACACCCGTCCCTATGCCAAACAAATTGTATTTCACAAAAGTAAGCGGAAATTTATATATGTTCGTATTATTATATTCATTCTCATATATACTTTCATCAAGCGATAAAGCATTATGATAATGCTTTATCGCTTGATGAAAGTATATGAGCGGAAATATATTTATATTCGTATTATTATATTCATTCAATAACTAATCAAATAAGAATTAATAGTAATAAAAATTTAAAAAAAAAGCACTCAGCGCGGGGAACGATCCCGCGCCCCTGCGGACCGAAGCCAGGAACGCTACCAACGGGACCATCTCATCGCTTGTGGAGTATGTGTACTTTCTGGTACTTACGATTCGCGGCCGGATACATTATGATGATGCTTTATCGCTTGATGAAAGTATATGAGAATGAATATAATAATATGAATATATTTCCGCTTACTTTTATGAATTACAATTTATTTGGCATAGCGACGGGTGTGAGTAAAGCGGAATTTTTTTTTTCAGAAGCAAAATAAGTTGTAATTCAGATTTATTATTACATTTAAATTAACATATAAACTAATAAAATAAGCGGTCAGAGTGCGCGATAAATATTTCGACACTAAAAGATAACTAATAAAAACAATAATGGTAACTAATAAAAATAACTAATCAAATAAGAATTAATAGTAATAATAATTTTTAAAAAAGCACTGAGCGCGGGAACGATCCCGCGCCCCTAGTGCAATTTTTTTTCCGAAAAACTTCGATTTTTTCCGAAAAATTTTTCCGAATTTTTCTATGAATTGGAACAAACATGAAGAATTCGGAGTTTTGCAGACAATTATTTTTACGTAAACATCCGAGTTTCTCCGAATTTTTCCAATTTTTTTTCGAATTTTTCCGAATATTTCATCATTTTAATTACAATCACGGGAAAATCTCGGAAATTATATGAAGACTTTAAGGGGTTACACCACTGTAATGGCCTTAGAGGAAGCGTATTTTTTGATATTTTGTTTGGCCGAAGAAAATGTGATAAACAAATAATTCTTGCGGTATTTATTAAGCATATATTTAAGTATATTGCTATAAATTTTTCATCCGAAAATATTACAACATGGCGACACTGCACCAATTCTTCCGAAGCATGCCGAACCTCTGCGGCACGCAGTATAACTGTGCCAATTTTAATCTAAAAAAAATAATTTTGTTTTATTAAGTCTACATGAGTGTAGCTACTGAACCACGTAGGGGATTTTCGATAAGTTAATTAAAACAATATTTATTAACAAATAACTGTCTTTAAAAAAATTGAACATTTTTAGTCAAATACCCGGCAATTACTCAAAAATCAATATTTCTAAAACCCTCTACGTGGTTCACTAGCTACACTCATCTAGATTTAATTTAAAAAAAATTATTTTATCCAGATTAAAATTGGCACAAGTTATACTGCGTGCCGCAGAGCACCTTAAGTTCAACATGCCTCGGAAGAATTTGCTGCAGTGTCGCCATTTTGTAATATTTTCCCATAAATTTTTTTTGCAATATACTTCAATATATGCTTCATAATTACCCCAAGTATTATTTGTCTAAAACGCTTTGTGGCAGGCCGTTACAGTGGTGTTACCCCTTAAGGAAAATAATGTTTGCAAAAATTTCGGAAATTCATTGTTTCTCAGAATTATGAGGGATAAAAAATGTAATAAGTTTTTTTTACAAAAATCTCATTTTTTTCATCTATAACTTTTCTCCGAATATCTCCGCAGCCGTTCACTCAGGTTATAGGAAAAAGAGAAATTTCCGGGAAAAAATGAGAAATCATGAATTTTCAGTGAAAAAAAATTTGTTTTTGGGAAATAGACCAGAACTTGAATCTGTTTTAAATCATTTTTCTCCGAAAATCTCAAATGTGACTAAAATATGAGAAATTATGAAAAATTTGGAGAAAAATTTCCACTACGGGCCCCTGCGGACCGAAGCCAGGAACGCTACCAACTGTGCACTTTCTGGAATATGTGCACTTTCTGGTACTTACTTTTACTTCTTCTGGGCTTCTGGGCTTACCTTTATGAATTATAATTTATTTGGCATAAGGACGGGTGCGAGTAAAGCGTAAACAATTTCATATAAGATAAATAAGTTGTAATTTAGATTTATTATTATATTTAAATTAACGTATAAACTAAAAAAATAAGCGATCAGAGTGCGCGACACATTTTTTTGTATACATTAATAACCCAGAGAATCAAGAGCTAAATAAGCATTGGTCGTGTTCGTTGGGTCTCATCATTTTGATACGAACAAGTGCGCAACGCGTAACTGCGCAATGAAACGAGTCACTTGTTTTGCGCATGACTCGTTTCATTGCGTAGTTGCGCGTTGCGCATCATTATGCGCATGCGCACTTGTTCGTATCAAAATGATGAGACCCAATGAACACGACCATTGAAATCATCTAAAAGCTTCGCAAGTGACGTCGGGTGACGTCACGCGCGAGTCGTGCTCAGATTGCTTTTTCCCTCGAAGCCTTCGTTTCGGCTTGGCCGCACATGAACGTGCTCAGCGTCCATGTATTGGTGTAGCTGCCGAAGGCGCGGTCGGGAAACTTCGACCGTGCTCGGCTCTTTCCGAAGATGTCCAAGCGTCGCTCGCTCACGGACACGCGCTACTATGATTGTGTGATGGGCGCGTAAGAGACTAGAGAGGGGGTAACTTTTACGCGCGATCTGGCTGCACTGATCTCCGGTAGCAATGTCTTGTTTTTTTTATTAAGCATATGCGAATGAAATATCATAAATAATGCCTGAACAGGCGAGAATAGCTAAAGCGAGAGTAAGTTCGAAATTTTCTGAATATAAAATGAAGAAAAAAAAAGTTGGTTCACCGGGGATTGAACCCGGACCGTAAGCATCGTTAATCCGTAACGCTGCCAACTCAGCCACGACGCTCATTGCAGATAGAGAAACATTTATGATACACACTTATCCATAATGTTTACTGTTGAAAAAAAATGCCGAAAAGATCGCGGCAAAGGCTCAAGATTTCTTTTTGAACCTTCCACCGTCGTTTCGGCGTTTTATTTTTCAACGCGGTTCGTCGTTAATTTTTTAACCCGCATTTTCGGCATAAACGGGCAACCGAGAGAAAACAATGATCTCGATACATGTTTTTTACTTTGAAATTCATTTAATGCATATTCCAATCCGCAGTACGGCCACACTATATATGTCGAGCTCGATCGGACGGAAAACCTCGCTCCGTTCGCCTGTCGAGCGAGCGCGATTTGCGTGGGGCAGAGACTTTTCCCCCACCGAGCTACCCATTCGTGTTCTCGCTGACTGCGATACCGATTTGAGCGGTGATCACGGACTCGCGCGGCTACAAGGGAATCTTCAACCTCGACAGAGGCGATGATCACGAAATCATATTCCCGAACTCGCCGCCGCGATTTAGCGCCATTTACGAGGCACGCCGAAAAGGGGAGCGTTGTGCATCTCCCTACTAATCTCTGCTGGTGGAGTACGCCGTAACGTCACCCTGACCTCCACGTGCGTGCGTACGGTAACGTTACCGTACCAGTACGGCGTACGGTGAAGGTACCAGTACGGTGAGCTCACGCCGTATCGTAAGCGAGCAGTACGGCGTACTGCTCGTGTACAGTACAGGAGTAGTACGGCGTGTGGTACGCCGTAAGGTGAATGTACCAGTACTGTGACGTTACCGTGCACTTAACGTACGCTCCCGGTACCGGTATAGTAAAGCTCTTGTATCCGTACAAAACGAGCTCCGTACGTTTGCAGTCCGGTTAAAATAACCTCTCGTTAGACTCAAAATACTCACACCGTACCACTATACCCAGATAGACAAGCGTACGATTCCCCTAGGGCACTCCACGGCGTGAAGTTGCCGTACCATTACCCGACTAGAAATGTTGTTCCGGCAGCCGGATCACTGATCCGGCAGACTTCGGGATACAGTATGGCAAACCGTAAATGTGCCCGCCTGAACTGCGCTGGATGTCTATCCGATCAATAATCCCAGATACCGATGTGAGAAGTCAGAATCGATCAAGCTCACATCAGGCGTCCCGTAACGCAACCCTTACATGGCTCTGGTACGCTTACCGGACCAAAACATGATCGATTTTCCTTCCCCAACCGCGCCCCGGGCTTGGCTAATCCGGTAGACACTCGTCGGAGATCAGGCATACACTTCGACGTGCATGCCGTATCTGCGTAGGATTTCTACCGGATCAGCCAAACCCCGAGCAAAATAGGCGTGTACACCTAACCTGCTTATTCGGGGCCATCAAAGTATACGACTGATAATTCCGGCAATATTGTAATTAAAAACGGAGTAGAATGAACGGAAAAGAGTCCCGCAAAAAGCACTTGAGACGCCTTCGCGTACGAAAATTTCGTGCCGTGGCCGACTATAAAAGGAAACAGCTAAAAGATCCAATTACTTCAGTCCTGCCAGGTAGGTGCATGCTCTTCTATTTTTGCGGTTCAAATATTCATAACACAAACTATGCTCGAAGTAAATTTTCATTTCTCTTATTATATTTGGTAGGGCCTAGTGAACAATCGCATACAAATATTGTCCATGACAACTTTTATGTTGATGAAGAGAATCACGAGACGCGTCCTTCCAGAAAATCAGAATGCACTTCGACCACGTCTAGTGAGGACGACAACGATAATATCGCCCATTTAATGAGACAGTGACAGTCAACAGAACACACGATTAAGCGATTCGGCAAGCTCTAGGGAAGACAATTCCAGTGAAATAGAACAACTTCGTCAGTGGGCTATACAGTGCCTGATTCCGCAAACTCACTTGGACGCTTTGCTGGAAATACTTCGCAAGAACTTGTTACCGGAGTTACCAATCTCTTCGAAAACTTTCCTGAAAACACCGAATCTGCAGCGTGTCACAGAACTGCAAAACAGTGTTGGTGGCTTCGAAGGAAGCTTCGTGTACTTCGGGATCAAACCAAATCTAGTGCGATTGATAAACCCATCGCTGCACGAAGATAACTGTATAACGCTGTTATTTAATATTGACGGTTTACCGTTATTTAAATCTAGCCGACGACAGTTTTGGCCGATATTATGCCAAATTTTCTATGATCCGGGTATATATCCAGTATTTCCCGTAGCTATATACGAAGGTGATTCAAAGCCTTCGAATCTTAGCGAGTATTTTGCAAAGTTCGTGGCAGAAGTGATTGAGCTACTTAATGGCGGCGTGACAGTAAGTATATCAGTATTCCAAGTCTCTATTAAGGGCTTTGTGTGCGACAGACCAGCTCATTCTTTCATAAAATGCATTAAACGCCACGGGGGTTTTCATGCCTGTGAACGATGTACCATTTCCGGCGAGCGTTACAATCGGCGAACAGTTTAAACCGAGCAAGACTTTCCAGCTAGAGATGATATAACTTTTCGTTCGCAGCAGCAGCCTGAGCACCATACGGGTACATCTCCATTAATTCGCATACCCAAATTAGATATGATTCGTCATTTCCCTTTAGATTTCATGCACTTGTGTTGTTTAGGTGTTATGAAAAAACTTTTAAATGACTACTGGATAGATGGATCTCGGCAAGTAAAGATGAGCCATACTCAAAAGGATAGGATTTCCAGATTGTTGCAACAACTGCAGTTCCAGATACCAGTAGAGTTTCAGCGTACCACGAGAACATTAGACAATATCTCCAAATGGAAAGCCACGGAATACAGATTTTTCCTATTGTACACATCACCAGTTTTTCTCAAAGACGTACTCTCTGAAAAACTATATGATGATTTCCTACTCTTCCATGTTGGCTGTCGCATATTATGCTCTGACGTTTTTTGTTTACAGTATGTAGACTATGCTGCACAATACTTGCAAAAATTTGTTTCATTAGGAGAACAATTGTATGGCAAAGAAAATCACATCTTAAATGTGCACAGTCTAATTGATTTAGCAGACGATGTCAAAGCAATGTCGTGTTCGCTGAGTCATTTGACAGCGTTTCCGTTCGAAAGTGCTCTGGGGAAAATTTTAAAAAATGCTGCGATCTGGAAAAAAACCAATGGCCCAAATTACAAGATGATACAGTGAAATGCACTTATCGACTTATAAGAGAGTAACAATGCCACCGATTTTTACCGTTTTGAAAGAAAAACGAAACAAGGATAGTTAAATTCGAATTATTGAAAAACTAAAATATAAGCAAATAATGCTATCATGTCGCAAGCCGAATAATATAATTTTGTTAAAAGATAAAACAATACTCAGAATTGATAAAATGTTCATACTTCCGGATCTTAGCAATAACATAAAAATTTGTGGGACGTTACTCACTCCTGACAAGTCCATATACACGTATCCTTGCAATTCAGAAAGTTTTCAAACTTACAAAATAAAAGGATACGGGGGTGAAAGGACAATTGACCTAAATATGATTGACTCCAAAATGATTCACATTGAATTGAAAGAAAACGAAACAACGAAAATATATGTAATCCCTATGCTTCATAATTAACTGTCATTGTTCTAAAATAATAAACAATAAAAGATAAAGTCCGTGTATGTGTAATCCATTTTCGATATATATATATATTTCTTTACCTATCCTCTCTCTCTCTCTCTCTCTCTCTCTCTCTCTCTCTCTCTCTCTCTCTCTCTCTCTCTCTCACACACACACACACACACACATACACATATAGATCGGCAAGAAACGTATCCAGAGTATTCGGGAAAGGCGTATTAAAAAAACCGAAAGAATTAAATTGGTTCGATAGAACGTGGAGGAGAAATGTTTATTTATTAATGAATTTGAAGTCGTCTTCTGCTATAGATATCTTTGTTGCTATAGATATATAACATATGCAAAATATATCTTTTCATAAACATTATATATCTATTATCACATAATATCACTTTCTATAATCTATTATGACATATAAAAGTTTTAAAATACTGTATTTTTTTTACTGTCCACGTATTAAAATTACAGTCGTAGACTTTGGTGCGCAGTTTCACGTTTCGTCAATTTTCGTTCGTTTTCGCGCTTGACGAGCGCCATTCCAGTCTTTCGCTGCGTTGAAAACTTTTCCCAGCGACTTCTCGATGTCTTTGCAGGATATCAGTTTGTCAGTCTGAGAATATTTTTCTAGGAGGATTGCTAAATGTAAAGAAAATAATTCATTATTAATCATCAATAACGCAGCAGTTGCCACGGGAATATTATTAATATAAATCAACAATACTCTGCAATTCGGCAAAAAAACTTTGTTTTCGCGAAAACTTTCTTCAACTTCGTGTCTTTCACCGCCGTGTACGACTCAATGACCGCAGGAGTTAGAAATATCTTCAGAACTCGCCTCATGGAATCGATGGGGGCGCTCGATGTGTCCACGTTTTGCCATATCAACCATTTCTGAAAAAAAATGTATTAAGCGTTATCATAAAAAATATATCGGCCAGTCCTACAATTTTCTTACAATTTTTTCCTTGCGGTCCTCATCACTGTGTATCATATGTTCGAATTCTCCGAATTCGTCCTGTCCTTTGAAAGGCAGATCGAAACCATGGTCTTGCCTGCTTAGAAAATCAGGCTGCTGCATGTTAATCAATTTCGCGGCATCATTTTGGGCTCTCGACCTGCAAACCTCCCTTGTCAACACTTTGAGGTGTTTTTCAATGCGCAGTAAAGACTCCTTGAAATATTTTTTTGTGTTGTCGTCGAAACCTGAAGTATAACAAATATTCAAAGCATAAAGAATCCTTGTTTTGTGTCAGCCATTTTACCATTGTTTGTTGGACAAGCCGCGACAATGACATTATCTAAGTCATACACTATTGGTTCATCAGTGACCGTATCATCGCCTGCTATTTCCTGTCCCGAAGATGGCGCTGCGTTGAAAAAAAATACACAATAACAACAAAAATATATAATCATTAACGCGCTTTTTATACTATAACGTTGAAATATGTAGTTCAGTGTTTCTTTCTATAAAGATTCAACAAAATACTCTAGCTTTTGAGAATGAACTAACAAAAAAATATATTTATAGGGCGCCCCAAAAGTCGTGGATTAAACGAAGTGAGGAGGTAGTCGAGATCATTACGACGAAAGAGATCCTATACAGGTTGGTCCATTTCTTAACCATTCCGGAGTGATGATATTTTGTTCAATATTTTTTGAAAAATCGGTTCTGAGATGTACAAAAAATTCATTTCAAGAAACACTACGTATCTCATGCGGGTTATTTTTTTAAAAGATGCAGCCTGATGTAGCTTTCACATGAAAATGTTGTCTTCATAATTGTCAACATCAGTTCTTGGAATAAAATGAACTTGTAATCAATTTTTATATCATAATTTTTTCTCTGGGTTTTCATCATAGATCTAAAAAGAAAAATGTTCTACCAAAACGTGCGGGACCAACTACAGGGGCATGTTTCGATGGAATATTTTTCTTTCTACATCTATAATGCAAATCTGGAGGAAATAATTACGATTAAAAAAATATTGCATATTTATTTAATCGTAAGAATTTACAATGATAATTATGAAGACTGAATTTCCCTGTGAAAGCCACATGACGAGGCTACATCTTTTAAAAAACCTGCATATGGTTTGCAGTTTTTTTTTTCAATTTATATTTTCCATACCGCTAGGAACCGATTGCTTAAGAGCACTGACAAAAAATCACAGCTTTGGAATCGTTTAGCAACGGACCGACCTGTGCCCAATCTTTTTGGCTGACGATATTCTTGACTACCACCGTACTTCAGTCAATCTACGACTTTTGGACCATCCTGTAAATAAAAAATATTCATCTATTAATTTATCATTATTTCATAATATAAAATAACGAGAAAAAAACAGGCAAATATGTATTCTATGTTATTTATATTGAAAAATTGAGAGCGCATATCAATGTTTTACCTGGACTGACGCTGCGTTGCAGTGGTGTGTTCTCGCCAGATTCTTCTTGATGTTCAAATGCAGCGGAAACATGCAAGAGCAATGGATATTTGTACAGAGTAAAAATACACGAATTTAATAGATTTTTAAATGTAATGGCTTACCGATATGGAATGCTAGAACACTCCATTCTTCGCAATGGGTAGTCGCAGAGCTCTTCGCCGTCACATATCTGTTTCTCGCTTCATCGGCCCTTTCTTTTGCAGTCATATCCTCCTCGTGCGTAAACACTATCTCGTCATGGTTCAAGCGCTTAAATTTTTGTAGGGCCTCGTTGTAATTTCCTTTGTAGAAGACCAAATTTGTTTGTAAAGGATAATGAAATTTACACAGCAATTATTCGAGATTATGCACTAGTTTTTGAACTAGTGCATAAATTTGAAGCAAGTAAGTTGAAAACTTACTTGCTCTCCCTATAATTCGATGGGAAATGTAGGCCAATTGTCTGACGGTGGCATGCAATATTGAACGAATGAATGGAGTGTCCCGATGACGTCCTTTCCATACGGCGGTGGCATGAATTTTGTCACCAACATTTTTTTTTCTGCATCGTAGTTGATCCATTCTGCCGGTACAATGTCGACCACTCTATGCATTCTAGACTTCTCTTCAATGAATTCGACGAAAGGATATTTTGGATTAGCCATCTATGATGCGAGCACAATGCGAACACATGAAAAAAACATTGATTATTATCATTTGATTATTATTTGCATACGTTGGATTCTTTAAATAAGTGGCACACATGATCCTTACATTGTTGATGACTTATCGTTGACTCTTTTTGCACGTCGCACACACTTTTTGTCGTTGATCTAAATTAATGATTTAAGATGTAAATAAAGTCATCAGGTACGATGAACGTATTTTCCGCAATAACTAACCTCAAAAAATATCTTCTGCGAATGTCAACACCGTGAACACTAGTCAGACAAAAAGGATCGGTAAATCTATGTGAAACACGAGGTTAAAAATAATTTTTATAATCATAAGAAATTAGCTATAGAAACGCACGTACATAACCACTATTTCGCCATGTGCGGACGCGGACGATGCACCTCTCAATGTTTGGCTACGTGAAAGAACCGCGCATTGTAGTGTCATACTCTGCCGCACGCAGCGTGTGTATCGTATTTCATAGGCGCGAAGCCCGCAAGCGATAATGGCATGTGTGTAAAATTAGTTCAAAACGAACTCAATTGTCAGGATAGCCATATTGGTAGCGTGCGTAGCTTTAGAATGATAGGTCGCAGGTTCGATACCACGTTATAGACGAAAACTTTATTTAGGCAGGATACGATTTAATTGAATTTTCATCTGTTCCAGGAACCCAGCGAAGTAAAAAAAGGCGTCAAAACGAGCAACCAATTTTATTTTATTTATTAATAAGTCTGTTATCTTTTTATTTTTATTTCAGGCATACAGACGGTCGACAACGAAATGCCGAGCCGGAATCGATCCGGCTCGTGAATACAAACCTAGCCCAGGCCGGGGGACCAAAAAGCGTTTCTTACCGTCATAGGGCCACGACCCGGCGCAGCCGGAACAGTACCTTATTACTGAATACGGTATATGCTGGATCCAGGCTTTGTGTGCACCGTAGATGGAAATGTAATCAGGGCCGAAAAAGAAAAAGCGTTTCACACCTACCTGATACCTAATCCGGTTACCGGATCAGTACCGTTTTGCCGGATACGGGTCGCTGGGTCCGATCTCAGTCTGTCCCGTATCTCAATTTCTAGTCGGGTACCGTACTGTCACGGCGTACTATTCCACGGCGTAATGGTACGGTACCGGTACGCCGTGCGATTCGAGCGAATCGTACACGAGCACTACGGCGTACTGTTACCGTACCGGTACGGTACTAGTACGCCATTGGAAGATACCTTAAAATTATTCTACCAACGATTCCCCTAGGGGACTCCTCGGCGTGAAGTTACCGTACCATTACCGTACTATCACGACGTACTTTTCCACGGCGTAATGGTACGGTACCGGTACGCCGTGTGATTCGAGCGAATCGTACACGAGCAGTACGGCGTAATGTTACCGTACCAGCACGCCGTTCGATTCGAGCGAATCGTACACGAGCACTACTGCGTACTGTTACCGTACCGGTACGGTACTAGTACGCCATTGGAAGATAGCTTACAATTATTCTACCATCTTCCGCCTGTCTCTCGCGTTACGGCTCTGTAGACAGCGCGCCAAACCCGCCGGCGTGAACACCACTTCGCTTCAGCTTGCACCGAAGCCACATCAGTGACAAATAAAAAGTTATTGTGCGAAAAATATCAATTTTCGTCGCTTAACGAGAGCGATAATAAAAGTGAGAGAGTGTTCAATCGTGCGCTACCGGACGTGTGAAAGGAAAATTTCAGGACATCCGAGGAATCTGCGGGATTCGACGGAAAGCGTCGCACTAAGTGCAACGCCATTTTGGATAAAGACAAACTTTTTTGACAGTGTAAGTTTTTCTTTTACGCAATTCTTTTCGCTTTGACTCTCCCTTTTCTCCTTACCTCTTTTTTTTCTTAAGGTAAATGAAGAAAATGATTTATTTCATGAAGAAATAAGTCTCCGCCGTTTTTAATCGAAAACTGGGCATTTATTGTGAAAGAACGGTATTTTCTGTTTTAATGGAAGTATTCGACTGCACGTCGAAATGTTTATGTTTATTCGAAGTATTTTAATAAACATAATAATAAATCGTTTGGCACGAATTTTTCTTCAATTTCAGGTCCATTTTTTGTCGCAAATGCGCGATGATCTTCGATATATGCCGATATATAGATTTTTGTAGATAATGTGTATTTTTTGTAGTCGATCCCGCAATCTACTTTTGGGCCGAGATATTCGAGAATTGGAGAACGAGGAACGAGAAATCGGAAAACCAGGTGCCCTGAGAGGAGGAGTTCGTGAACAAATTGGAGTCGCGCGACTTGGATTTTACCGATTTTAATTCGGACGACGATGTGGACGTGCTGGGTCCCGTGAACGTGGCGAACAGAGTGCCACTACTGCTAAGACAAGATCCCGACAATTATCACGTTGCTCGCACGAATTCCGTCATGTTCAAACTCGATGCCGACAATCTTCGTATAATCGAGACGAGAACTTCGAGAAATTCGAATATTGTCAAAATTTGAGTAAATTGTGAGGAACTTTTGTAAATTGTAAGAAATTTTCTTAAATTGTAAAAAAAAATCAAAGAATGTAAAATATTTCCGTGAATTCTAAGAAATTTTCGTAAATTGCAAACGAAATTCAAAAATTGTACAATATTTCTGTAAATTCTAAAATTTTTTTGTAAATTGTAAAAAAAAATCGGGTATTGTAAAAAATGTCCGCACATTGTAAGGAATTTTTGTAAACTAAGAAATGTTTGTAAATTGTAAATTTTTGTAAATTGTAAGCAAATTCCGTCAATTGTAGATATCTTTCGTAAATTGTAAAAAGAATTTGTAAAATCTAAGCTATCTTTGTAAATTGTAAAAAAAATTGTACATTATAAAAAGATTTTGTAAATTGTGAACGATGTTTGCCAAGGAAACGGAAATAAACCAATAATCCAAAAACATTTTCCCGTTTTATTTAATATATATATACACACACATATACATGCAAAGAAAAAAAAGCGGTCCGTTCATGTATGGTACTACAGTGGTACGGTGTGAGTATTTTGAGCCTAACGAGAGGTTATTTTAACCGCACTATGAACGCACGGAGCTCGTTTTCTACGAATACAATAGCTTCACTATACCTGTACCGGGATCGTACGTTAACCGCACGGTAACATCACGGTACTGGTACATTCACCGTACGCCGTACCACACGCCGTACTACTCCTGTACCGTACACGAGCGGTACGCCGTACTACTCGCGTACGATACGGCGTGAGCTCGCCGTACTGATACATTCACCGTACGCCGTACCGTACGCTGTACTGGTACGGTAACGTTACCGTACGCACGTACGTGGAGGTCAGGGTGACGTTATGGCTTACTCCACCAGAGCAGTACACGAGCGGTACGTGTCTATCTGGGTAGTACCATACATGAACGGACCGCTTTTTTTTCTTTGCATGTATATGTGTGTGTAGATATATATATTAAATAAAATGGGAACTATTTTGGATTATTGATTTATTTCCGTTTCTATGGCAAACTTCGTTCACAATTTACAAAGATTGCTTAGAATTTACAAATTCTTTTTACAATTTTAGGAAAGATTTTTACAATTGACGAAATTTGCTTACAATTTACAAAAATTTCTTACAATTTACAAAATTTTCTCACAGATTGCTTACAATTTCGTTTTGACAATTTATCCATTTTTTGGTTTTTAAATTTATACAATTTTCAACAATTTTATATTGTTGCAATTTTAACAATTTTTTGTTTCCATAACTTTTGCCATTGAACATTGAATTCCAGAAATGTTCGCTTTGTTTTCCAAAGCGAAAATTCGTTTATTTTAATAACTTTGACAAATATGCATTACATTTTCTGAAATTTTCAAAACAAAGCGAATTTACCATTTTTGCTTTTTCGGTTTCTACTGTTTTTTAATTTTGTGGTTTTTCACATTTGTACAGTTTTTAACAACCTTTGATTGTCGTAATTTTGAAAAATTTTATTTACATTACTTTAATAATTGAGAATTGGATTTTTAGAAACTTTTGCTTTGTTTTCCTAAGCGAAAATGCGTTTTGATTTGAGAAACAAAGTGAATTGGGACAATTTCTTATTTTTATTACTTTTACAATTGCACATTAGATTATCAGAAATTTTTGCTTTCTTTTCCACAGCGAAACTTCGTTATATATTGGAAACAATTGGGCCCAGGATTTTCGGAAATTTTCGCTTTGTTTCAACCGCCGCCACCCGCCACACATCGGCGGTGGCAAAATACAATTGTGCCACGGGTTTCGGTATTCTCGTGCTCGTCTCCATTATACGAAGATTGTTGGCCTCGAGTTTGAACATGACGGAATTGGTGCGAGCAACGTGATAATTGTCGGGATCTTGTCTTAGCAGTGGTGGCACTCCGTTCGCCACGTTCACGGTGCCCAGCACGTCCACATCGTCGTCCGAATTAAAATCGGTAAAATCCAAGTCGCACGACTCCAATTTGTTCACGAACTTTTCCTCTCGGGGCACCTCGTTTTCTGATTTCTCGTACCTTGTTCTCCATTTCTCAATTACCTCGGCCCAAAAGTAGATTGCGGGATCAACTACAACAAATACACATTATCTACAAAAATATATATATCAGTATATATCCAAGGTCATCGCGCATTTGCGACAAAAAATGGACCTGAAAAATATGACCTCCTCAATTGTCTATATCTCCTAATACTAATAATAATTATAATGATATTAACAGTGAAAACTTTTAATCAAAGTTGAAAGTATAATATTAATTTAGCGAAAAATAAAAAAAAATTGAATATTTGAGGATAACAAACAAAATACTTTTCTTTTTTTTTTTCAAACGAATCGTTAAAAACAATATTTATAACAATTTTGACGATATTTCAGGTTTGTGCAAAGGCCACTTAATTAAAGAATATCTGTATAAAATTTCAAGTTGATTGGCTTATTACTTTTTGAGTTACATTCCACGTCGCAGAAAAAACACGTTTCGAGCGAAACGCGTTCGAAATTTTCGTCCTTAAAAAGTACGAGACGACGGCGCAGCGGAAGACCGAGAGTGTACCGGGACGCGGAATTGGAAACATTATTGAAGGAAAATTCGAGCCAAACGATTTATTGTTATGTTTTATTCAAATACTTCGAATAAGCATAAAGATTTCGACGTACGGTCGAATACTTCTAATAAAACAGAAACTACCGTTCGTTCACAATAAATGCCGTTTTCGATTTTAAAAAACGGTGGAGACTTATTTCTTCATGAAATAAATAATTTTCTTCATTTACCTTGAGAAAAAGGAGAGTCAAAGCGGAAAGAATTGCGTAAAAGAAACACTTACCCTGTTAAAAAAGTTTGTCTTTATCCAAAATGGCACTTGGTGCAACGCTTTCCGTCGAATCTCGCAGATTCCTCGGATGTCTTGAAGTTTTCATTTTCACACATCCGGTAACGCACGATCCAACACTCTCTCACTTTAATTATAGCTCTCGTTAAGCGACGAAAATTGATATTTTGCGCACAATTATACTTTTTATTTGCCATCTCATCCGGCGTAACGATTTGTCAGTAATGCGGCTTCGGTGCAAACTAAAGCGAAGTGGTGTCCACGCCGGCGGGTTTGGCGCGCTGTCTACAGACCGGCGGAAGATGGTGGAATAAGCTATCCTCCCGTGCCTATTTAATAACTGTTACAGATGGCATATTCATATATTTTTTCAAGGAATTATATGAAAGAATATTATTCTTATAAAAACACTTCCTCTTGCATACGCGTATTTATAAATATCCAGATAGACACGTACCGCTCGTGTACTGCTCTGGTGGAGTACGCCGTAACGTCACCCTGACCTCCTCGTGCGTGCGTACGGTAACGTTACCGTACCAGTACGGCGTACGGTGAATGTATCAGTACGGCGAGCTCACGCCGTATCGTACGCGAGCAGTAAGGCGTACCGCTCGTGTACGGTACAGGAGTAGTACGGCGTGTGGTACAGCGTACGGTGAATGTACCAGTACCGTGACGTTACCGTGCGGTTAACGTACGCTCCCGGTACAGGTATAGTGAAGCTATTGTATTCGTAGAAAACGAGCTCCGTGCGTTCATAGTACGGTTAAAATAACCTCTCGTTAGGCTCAAAATACTCACACCGTACCACTGTAGTATCATACATGAACGGACCGCTTTTTTTTCTTTGCATGTATATGTGTGTTTATATATATATTAAATAAAACGGGAAAATGTTTTTGGATTATTGATTTATTTCCGTTTCCTTGGCAAACATCGTTCACAATTTACAAAATCTTTTTATAATGTACAATTTTTTTTACAATTTGCAAAGATAGCTTAGAATTTACAAATTCTTTTTACAATTTACGAAAGATATCTACAATTGACAGAATTTGCTTACAATTTACAAAAACTTCTTATCAACCGGTGCGATGGTCTAGTGGTTAGCGTGCTCGCCACTAAACCAGCGGACCGGGAGGTCCCGAGTTCGAATCCCAGTCGCGTACATTTTCGCCGTGAAATGTTTTTCTTCGGCATTTCGCGGCGAAATAAGACTAGTTCCACGACTGGGGGGCGAACTCGATGACCGGCTGTATTGGTATAGGTTTTCCGCAGTTTCCCTATACCCATGACAGAAATGTCATGATGAATTGTTACAGAGGGGGAAGTCGGCTGCGGCCGCAAGAGGGGGGAACAGGGAGAAAGATGGAGAAAAAAGGAGTAAACAGTAGAGGAAAAAACGGCTAATGATGGGAAAAGAATAGGTAACAAACGCGAAAAGCGTGTACCTAAGGAAAAAACCAAATAGAAAAAAACAAAAAATTCTTAGAATTTACGAAAATTTCTTAAAATTTACGGAAACATTTTACATTCTTTGATTTTTTTTACAATTTACCAACATTGCTTAGAATTTACAACTTTTTTTACAATTTACAAAGATTTCTTATAGTTTACGAAAATTTTGTACAATTGACGGAATTTTCTTACATTTTACAAGAATTTTTTGCAATTTACAGAAATTTCTTACAATTTACAAAGATTTCTTATAGTTTACGAAAATTTTGTACAACTGACGGAATTTTCTTACATTTTACAAGAATTTTTTGCAATTTACAGAAATTTCTTACAATGTACAAAAATTTCCTAGAATTAACGAAAATCTTTTAGCATTTACAAAAATTTCTTACAATTTACAAAAGTTCCTCACAATTTACTCAAATTTTGACAATAATCGAATTTCTCGAAGTTCTCGTCTCCATTATATGAAGATTGTCGGCATCGAGTTTGAACACGACGGAATTGGTGCGAGCAACGTGATAATTGTCGGGATCTTGTCTTAGCAGTAGTGGCACTCCGCTCGCCACGTTCACGGGACCCAGCACGTCCACATCGTCGTCCGAATTAAAATCGGTAAAATCCAAGTCGCGCGACTCCAATTTGTTCACGAACTCCTCCTCTCCAGGGCACCTGGTTTTCCGATTTCTCGTTCCTCGTTCTCCAATTCTCGAATATCTCGGCCCAAAAGTAGATTGCGGGATCGACTACAAAAAATTCACATTATCTATAAAAATCTATATATCGGCATATATCGAAGGTCATCGCGCATTTGCGACAAAAAATGGACCTGAAATTGAAGGAAAATTCGTGCCAAACGATTTATTGTTATGTTTTATTCAAATACTTCCATTAAAACAGAAAATACCGTTCTTTCACAATAAATGCCCAGTTTTCGATTAAAAACGGCGGAGACTTATTTCTTCATGAAATAAATCATTTTCTTCATTTACCTTAAGGCCATGTGCCGCACGCCAGAAAATTTCGACGCGGCCTCTCGTTACGTCGGTAGCGCAGATCTCGTAGTTTTTAACTACGAGTCGCTACCGACGGACAGCGCAGCGATCGCGAATTCGGTCTCGATGCTTCGCACTGAGACGAAGAGTCGAAGCCAAATAGACGGCGATCGCTGAGCGCGCGCGTGTGTGTGTGTGTTTGCTACGCCGCGGCGACCGCGTGGAGAAAGAACGAATACATTCTCGCACGCCGTTCGGTCGTACGCAAGCACCTTACGTCTATGAGTGTATCACACAATTCATACAACTATGCGTAGCGACCATGGTACGCTTGTATTGGAAGCATGCGCTCGCTCGGCAGGAGAGCGGGGTGAAACTTTGTTGCATTTTACTTTGTATATGCAGCCATCGAATCGATTTTTTTTCGACGACGGCCACAACCAAAAGACTCAGGCATTTTCCTATACTTATTTATATCATTTAAACAAATAAACTCGAGCACAATTTGTAACATCGATGCCGCTTATCGTTAACGATATCGATCCCTGCCAAAATTTCGAGCGACCGAAATTGCTCGAAACTCACTCTACAAAAGAGTGGTAAAATTTTACAATGCTCATTATTTAAACAAATGCGTTCAGCATTTTTATCTCTGCCAGGGTTCATATTTGGCAGCATTTTTGCTGGTCAGCTTCTTGAACAATCAAGATCGCTAGCCTCGCTCTATGGAAGAGCGGTGAAATTTTGCGATCGCGCATTGTTTAAACAAATGCCCTCGAATCGATTTTTTTGTCGACGGCGGTCATCGGTGGAAATTTCTTTATGGTTGAACTTTCTAGCAAACGGGGTTTGC
Source organism: Ophion slaviceki (assembly GCA_944452715.1). NCBI lineage: Eukaryota > Metazoa > Arthropoda > Insecta > Hymenoptera > Ichneumonidae > Ophion > Ophion slaviceki. The sequence goes on along the minus strand of OX101785.1, from coordinate 48,911,302 downwards.
TAGAGACTCGTATGGTGGAAGGGTGCTAGCATTTTCCCATTCTTTTTTAATTAATTTAAACAAATAAGCTCAAAGACTATTTGGCATCTCGATGTCGCTCATCGTCGACGAATTCGATCTCTGCTAATATCTCGAGTCACGACCGAGATCGCTCGAGACACTCTACAAAAGAGTTGTAAAATTTTACAATGCTCTTTGTTTAAACAATTACGATCGGTATTTTTTTCTCTGCCATGGCTTATCTTCGGCAGGTTGTCTGCGGCCGACCAAATTCGCGAGCGAACGAGATCGACCGGGTCTCACTCTGCGAAAGAGTGGTAACATTTTATTATTACTAAATTATTTCTAATTATGCTAAAAAAAATCGTTTAGCATTTTTTCTCTCTGCCGGAATTCATCTTCGGCAGGTTTCTCCAAAGATCGAATTTTCTAGCAATGACGATAGGAGAAGTCTCGCTCTACAGAAGAGCGGTAAAATTTTACAATCGCAAATTGTTTAGAGGTCATCGGTGTAAAATTTTCGAAAAATCGTTTTGTTGGAAGCACTTTTCAAAAATCCTTGGAAACTTAAAAAATGTTACAATGGTCTTTGTTTAAACAATTGCGATCGGCATTTTTTTCTCTGCCATGGCTTATCTTCGGCAGGTTGTCTGCGGCCGACCAAATTCGCGAGCGAATGAGATCCACCGGGTCTCACTCTGCGAAAGAGTGGTAAAATTTTATTAATACTAAATTATTTCTAATTATGCTAAAAAAAATCGTTTAGCATTTTTTCTCTCTGCCGGAATTCATCTTCGGCAGGTTTCTCCAAAGGTCGTATTTTCTAGCAATGACGATCGGAGAAGTCTCGCTCTACAGAAGAGCGGTAAAATTTTACAATCGCAAATTGTTTAGAGGTCATCGGTGTAACATTTTCGAAAAATCGTTTTGTTGGAAGCACTTTTCAAAAATCCTTGGAAACTTAAAAAAATTTACAATGCTCTTTGTTTAAACAATTGCGTTCGCAATTTTTTTCTCTGCCATGGCTTATCTTCGGCAGGTTGGCTGCGGCCGACCAAATTCGCGAGCGAACGAGATCGACCGAGTCTCACTTTTCGAAAGAGTGGTGAAATATTATAATTATTGTTAAAATAAATACGTTTAGAATTTTTTCTCTCTGCCGGTATTTATCTTCGGCAGGTTCCTCCAAGGATCGAATTTTCTAGCAATGACGATCGCAGGAGTCTCGCCCTACAGAAGAGCGGTGAAATTTTACGATCGCGATATGTTTAAAGGAGGACACCGGTGGAAAATTTTCGAAAAATCTTTTTTTTGGAAACACTGAAAAAATCCTTATAACCTCCAAAAATATGATGAATATTCGTTTATAGCCGAAAAAAAAGTTTTAAAGTGGTTTTCGAGCTATTTTTATAGGAGTGTCTCCGGCGCTGAAAAGCGTCTTCGGCGATGCCATGCCGGTAGTCGCAATTCTCAACTCTTGTAAGCCTATTATCTATGGGGATAAATTCACCGACTAAAAATAGTTTTATTTTCGACCAAAAGGTGGCATTAGATTACGGAAACAAAACTTCTTCAGGTCTATCGCCTAACCGTTAACTTTACACACGTTTTTCTCCAAACCACGTTTTCGAAATCGGGAAGCAGCAGAACTTGAACAATTTTTGTCCCCTCGACCAATCCAATTTCTTCAATTTTTCAAAGTGTTTTTTGAAGCGCTGTATCAATGTGAGAAATGGTCGCATCGAGATGAGAAAAAGCATTATGAAGCTTCAAGTTTCTAGTTTCGAGATCTGTCGTCAAAACAAATTTGTGAGCTACTGTAATCACGCAATAATAAAAAATAGCGAGAGAAAATTTATTTCCAAATTTTTTGGGTTATTTTTCAAGGGTCCACGTGCTCGAGAATGTTATTTCAATTAAATACATGTATAGGTCAGTTAGCTTGTTCATTCAGCTTCTATTTGGTTTTTTTGTCTCTCCACGACAATTTCTTGCTGAGATATCCGACTTTGAATGTAAAAAGATCCTTTTGTCTTCGATCACCGTTATCTCAGCAACCAATGATTGCACGGGCAGCTTTGAAAACTTAAATAAATTTCCAACACGACCCTTTCGTTGTTTTTCAGAAAAAAACATTTTTTCACCATTAATATTAATTTGAAAAAGGACCAAAAAATGGCTTTTTAATGGCTTTTCAGTAACTGTACTACTACTTTATATATTATAGTAAATGTACAATCCTTTAAGTATTGATGGAAAGACTAATGTTGCCCGGTTGTTTTTCTTCTTAATGTACTCCCAATAGCCCTGTAAATTTTCAATTTGATCGAACCATTTTTTCGGTTCGATTTATCAAAGTTTTACAAAACAAACGAAAGAAGTGTATTGTTCTTAAACATCGTGTAATCATCATCAGAATGAAAAAACCAATTTTCTTCAACTTTTTTCACAACTTTGACCTAGTTGCTTGTTAAAGTCTAGAAAAAAAATTCGAAAAATTTCAATTTTTTTTTCTTCAAATTTGTCAAACATTTCAGGAAACAATACTGACTCATTTTTACACGATTCGACCTTTGCGCACCGTAGTTTCACTCATCTTTAATTGCATTAATTAAAAGTTGAAACCCCCAAGCTGTATTCACTAGTCGATCTGAGAACTTGTATGAAATTAATTCTCGATATTTTCTGCGAAGGTTATTAGGGTTACAAAAAATTTTTCTTCCAAAACTGATCTTTTATTTAAAGAAAAAACCAATTAACATTTTTTCAACTAATATTTTTTGGTAATTTTTTTGTACGTTTAGGTAAATAAATTAATCTAAAGTTTTTGTAAACTGTAACGTTTTTCAATTTTTGTTCATGCCTAGTTTGAAAAAAAAAACTGTTTTCTGGAACCCTAATAACCTTCGTAGAAAATATCAAGAGTTAATCGCATAAATGTTCTCAGATCGACTATTGAATACAGTTTGGGGTTATCAACTTTTAATTAATGAAATTAAACATGAGTGAAAATATAGTGCGCAAAGGCCGAATCGGGTAAAAAATGAGTCAGTATTGTTTCCTGAAATGTTTTACAAACTTAAAAGAAATATTTTTAAAAAATTGAAATTTTATGAATTTCTTTTTCTTAAATTTAACAAGAGACTAGTGCAAATTTGTGAGCAAAGTCGAAGAAAATTGGTCTTTCCATTTTGATGATGATTACACGATGTTTAGAAACAATACACTTGTGCCTTTCATTGTTCTGTAAAACATTGATCAATCAGTCCGGAAAAACAGTTCGATGAATCAATTTGAAAATTAACAGGGCTATTGGGGCTACATTACGCTTGAAAAAAAAACGCGGCAACATTAGTGTTTCCATCAATATTTGTAAAGTAGTAGTAGATTTACTGACAAACTATAAAAAGTCACTTTTTGTCCTATTTTCAAATTAATGTTGAGAGTGAAAAAATGTTTTTCTGAAAGATCAACGAAAGGGGGTAGGAAATTTATTCAAGTTTTCAAAGCTGCCCTTTAATTCCCGTTGCAATCATTGGTTGCTGAGATATTGATTATCAAAGACAAAAGGATCTTGTTTCATTTAAAGTCGGATATGTCAGCAAAAAATTGACGTAGAGAGACAAAAAACCAAATTAAAGCTGAATCAACAAGCCAACTGACCTATACATTGAGTTACGTGGAAAAAAAATTAGCTAGCCCGTGAACCCTTGAAAAAAAAAATAATAATAAACTTGGCATTTATTTTCCTCCGCTATCCTTATGATAGCGCGAAAGACGCAGCTCACAAAAAAAGTTGCCAAAAAATCGTGAAACTAGAAACTTGAAGCTTCGAAGGCTTTTTTTTATCTCGATGCGACCATTTTTCACATAGATACAGCGCTTCAAAAAACACTCCAAAAAAAGAAGAAATTTTCTGTTCCTTTAATTTTTTGGAGTAGTATATCAAAATTATGGTCGAAAACACGAACTTTTTTTCCTCGTTACGATTTTAAAAAAATTATTTTGAAATTTTTCCCCGTATTTGACTTCTAAAACTAACATAATTAACAAAAATATTTCGCTCTTAATTCCACGATTAAATTAACGATAGTTGTACTGCGTTCCGCAGAGAGAGTATGAGGTTGAAGTTTGTATCGTTGGAACGCAACGAAAATTAATATTCGTGAATTCCTTTAATTTATTTTGGCAAACTTCGCTCACAAAAATCTTCTAACCATTTTTTAAGATGTTTATATAGCGATCTACAATATAAATCTCAAAAAAAAAGTTTTTCCATAACAATAAAAATATAAAAAATAAAATGCAAGCAAGAGCTTTCGTTGCGTTCCAACGATGCATACTTCAACAGTATGGAGAGGGTTGACTGAAAACCAGTAGTGCTAAAGCAACACGTGCACCGCGATTTTCTATTCTTTTGACAAATAAACTCTTTTTACATACTTCAATATATACCTGATAAAGCCTAAAAGTTCTTTTGACCATGTATTTTATTGGTTTCTTTAAAAAAATCTTCAAAAAACGGTCGAAAATGGGCAGTGACGGTGGTGTTCTCCTTCCTTGACACACTGCGTCATTTTGACCTGAACGAATTTGAAATAAAATGCTGACTTACCCAAAATTGAAAGTTTTCAATAATTTTTTACAACAATTCAACTTCAGGCTTTCCGAGTTGCTAAAGACTTGCCCTGTGGAAAGGTGGTGACATCTTACCGTCCGTTTTAATAAATTTAAACAAATACCTCGACCACGATTCATATACACTTTGTCCACCGCTCGCCTCACGAAGGTATGGGTACGGTGCTGATGTCATCAGACGACGGAGATTCAGCCCGGACAGTGGCTTATTCTCCTCGAAACGTTTCATCGAAAATATTTTGTCCATAGTCCACCAGGGAATGGAGAAGAAACTCTGCGTTACGCTGGTTTTTCTCAAAGCACAATTTTTCAAAATGGCACGCAGCATAACTTAAAAAATTTTCATTATTTTCACTCTAAATTTTGAGTAAAAGTTTAAAATAACATTCCAAAGAGAAATACGTACGGGATTTTCTATGAGTTAGTTATAACATTAGTTATTACCAAATTATTGTCCTTTTTTTCTGTCGAAAATTAAGTTTTTGGTTTAATGCTCCCCAATTACACAAAAATTAATATTTTCACAATCCTCTACGTATTTCTCTAGCTATACTCGTGTAAATTAATAGAAATTTATTTATTTTATTCTAAAATCGAATTTGAGTCAGCTATACTGCGTGCCGCAGAGCGTCTCAAATTCAACATGCCTCTCCAAAATAGCTCCAGCCTCACCTTTTGGCATAATTTTTTAATATACATTTCATTTTGATCACTCGAAGATATGAATAATAACATCCTTGAATATTAATAGTCTCTTATTTGTCCTACAAAAAAAAATCGCGAAATATTAGGAGTACAACTTTGCAGTGACCGTTTTACTTAGAGAGCCACTGCGGCCGAAGTAGTGGCCCTAGCTCAATAAAAAAGTGGCATTTTAAACTAGAGGCTCTGCCAATGTAAACAATTTAAAAAAGCTAACGGATACGTGTATGCATTATAAAGTTATAGGCACTCAAACATGGCAACCTACGAACCGAATTCTCAGCATTTGCGGGAGGTTATGATTTACTTCTTCAACATCAAGAAACCTGCGGCTGAGGCCCACCGTTTGCTTGTAGATGCTTACGGGGAGGATTCTATTAGTGAGAAAACGTGTCGGCGGTGGTTTCAACGCTTCAAAAGTGGAGATTTTGAGGTCGAGAACAAGCATGGTGGCGGAAGGCAGAAAGTTTTTGAAGACGCGCTGACAGCTGGGCGTTGTGTACTATGAGCTGCTCAAACCATCCGAAACCATCACAGGGGAACTCTACCGACGTCAGTTGATGCGCTTGAGTAAGGCACTTAAAGAGAAACGGCCACAATTCAACGAAAGACATGACAAGGTGATACTGCAGCTTGACAATGCCCGACCCCATGTTGCAAATGTCGTGAAAAAGTACTTGGAAACGCTGAAATGGGAGGTTTTATCCTACCCGCCGTACTCTCCAGACATTGCCCCTTCCGACTATCACTTGTTCCGGTCAATGGCACACGATTTGGCTGACCAGCACTTCGCTACTTACGAAGAAGTCAAAAATTGGGTTGATTCCTGGATTGCCTCCAAGGACCAAGACTTTTATCGACGCGGGATTCCAATGCTACCTGAAAGATGGGCCGAGGTCGTAGCTAGCGACGGGCAGTACTTTGATTAAAAAATATGTAGCCACTTTTTTATCATAAAGCCTTAAACTTTTGAAAAAAACGGTCACTGCAAAGTTGTACTCCTTATATCACTCAAGTTTTGACGTTTACAGTGGTGTAAGCCCTTATGATAAAAAGAGCGTGCACTCTTGATTTCTGTCGATTTTGTTCAAATTTTAACCAGACATTGTTCATATCATCATGCAAGTTGGAGTGAAAATTCAGAACAGTTGACTATTTAGATTGGGAGATAATGGATTTTTCAATAGCAACTTTTAACACTGCAGGGTCTGCATTGGCCGAAAATCAGGTCACATAATTCGGCGTACCATTCTTTTGGGTTATTCATTTTCAGGAAAAATTATGATTAGATAGCAAGCTAGTTAGGGAACGAGTGAAAAGAGTTTGGATTGTCTTTACTATTCAGTTTTGCTAAAGACGTTCAGTAACGACAGAATAACTCTCGGTAAAAAATATTTGTCCCCTATAATAAGAAGACATTATGCAACACCGTAGAACAGTATTGGTTAATATGTCGAGAAAAAAGATAATTATCGTGTTCCTAAAGATAGAAACTTTTAACGTAAAAAGAAATATTTGCGTTATAAACATTAATATTTCATATTCCTTATGTTATTGCCTTGTGTCTTTTTATAGAGGACAAATATTTGTTACGGAAAATTACTCTGTCTAAATTTCAATGCAGACCCTGCAGTGTTAAAAGTTGCAATTTTAAAACCCATTATCTCTGAATCTAAATAGTCGACTGTTCTGAAATTTCACTGAAACATGCATAATCATACGAACAATGTCTGGTTAAAATTTGAACAAAATCTATAAAAATCAAGAGTGCATGCTTGTTCTACCTTAACATATTCAACCGTTGACCATTCAATTCTGTTGAAGAAGATGCAAGGCTCTAGCGTCCTCGCCCTTCGTTTTGAAACGTACATACGTAAGTGAAAGGCCTTGCACAGATTGTTGGTGCGATCCATGGCAAAATATTATTCCTTGCGGTCAGCCTTGCTGGTGCTCTCTGAGAGATTGGAGACAGCGGTGATATCCTCGCGACACCGGGACTGTATATTGTAGCCGCGACGATTGACGCAGTTTCTCATCCTCGGCAGTACGTACTTGCTGCCGTGGATAAATCGAATGGTCCATCTAGATGGTAAATTCAACGCTAGATTAGTTCTGGTTCCTACATGATAGCCCAGGTACCGTACCTACCACGTGTGTGCGTACAGTATCGGTACCAGTATTAGTATGGTGCTCAGGGTGAAGCTATCGAGGAATCGTCACAGGTCCACAAATCATCCGTGTTTGAGACGTGATAGTTTAGCGTTCGTAGGCAAAGGGTGTTGAATTTCGTGCCTCATTTTGGTCGCACACTGCTCAGGAAATGAAAAATATGCGATCTGCGATTTTTTCACAAATAAATACTGACGTATTTCTGCGAAGAGCAAATGAACTTGGGTTTCTTGCATCGGAGCCGTTGGCTATTTGACACATCGGCGAGCGGGAAAGCAACGCGAGGGAAGATCGTGGCAAATTTCAAAGTACGTAAATTGAGTTTATGAGGTTATAGGACGTACGTACCTTGACTTCTGGTGTTTTCCTCGATCGATGTTCCTCGATCTTCTTCGTGTAATCGGCCGCGGCGGTTTTCTCGTTGATTATTTCGTTGTCGGGATTTCTCGTCGGTGGTGTGCCGGCGTCCTGAGGCGTTGTTCACAGCAAAAAAAAACTCACCAAAGCGCGACGAAAACAAACTGCACTCTGTTACGAATACACTGCTCGCGCTCCCGATCACGTCGCCACGGGGAATTTTCCTGGCACGCGGCGTCCCCAAGATGGCGGCCTCTCGCGCATCCGGTGTCAATGGCGGTTGCAAGCCAGCGCACGATTCAGATCGTAGCAAAGCGGGGCACGCGTGGCGGGGGCTTTCGCCGCGCCCGCCGTCGCGAATAAAGTGTTCGTCGCTCGCTGCGCGTTAATGAGATTTATTCTGGACACACTTTATATGTATAATAGCGCACTATAAGTCTAATGAGATAAGTATGATTGTTTAATAAATAAGGGCACTAATACTGGAATACTGATGAGATTACAAAAATATCCCGACAGTTCATTCGACGGCTTCGACGCCGTGGTGCGCTCGCGCGCTCGAGCCCCGTTCCGACCGCGTGGTGGGCGCTCGATCTCCCTCTCGCTCTTACTCGACTGTTCGTTTTGACGCCCGCACGTTTCTCGGCGACTTCTCTGTATCAACGTTACGTGACGACTGACTCTTCCTCTCGACGGCCCGGCGTCGATCTCTCGGCCGCGCATGCGCCCCGAAGCGGCTCCACGGACGGAAGCCCAGTGGCGCCCTCTTTTTCTCCCTCGCTCCGTAGCCAGAGTGGCGGGACCCCACGGGTCGTTACATTCGGCCCTCCTGACTGCGCTCGTCATCGAGCGCATCTCCGAGAAGGGCGTAATCGGCCATCCACGCCGGTTGCCGTCGTCGTCGTTGGCTCCGCGAGTTGCCGTCGTCGACCCTGGCCTCTTCCCGACGTTGCTGTACTGGCCGAGCACGAATGACCTCGGACGCCTCGTCCTGGTCCTCCCCTCGGTCGCTCACCGAAGACTCCTCGTTGCTCTCGCCGTCCATTGCTTCCGCGATATCGGGCGTCCACAGTTTCATTTGACTAACGTGTGCTGTGGAGGCGTATCTACACCCGCCGTCCGCGCTCCCCAAGTCGCACACTCGATATGTGTCACCCGGCAGCTGTTCGGTCACCACCAGAGGTCCCCGGTACAACGGCGCCAGTTTGTTGGAGTCGCCCGTCGCTGGCTTCGCCGTCCTCACGTAGACGAGGCAGCCCGGTTCCCAGATAACGTTCGTCCTGCGCGACTGGTCGTACCGCCGTTTCATTTTCTGCTGCTTATCCTGGATCGTCCGTCGCGCCTCGTCTCGTAGTTGCCCCGTACCCTCGTAGGCCTTCTCTGCGACTTCGGTAACTGCACGCAGCGGCCCCTCATGCCTCCGTGGCAGATATCCTAAAAGGAGCTCGTACGCGCTTTTACTGGTGGTCGCGTTGCGCATCTCGTTCAGGTCTCCCTGAATGCGTCGTAGCCGTTTGTCCCAGTTGCGCCCGTCAGCGTCCTCGAGGTCGCTGCGGATAGCTGGCAGCAACGTGCGGTTCACCCGCTCGACCATCCCGTTGGCCTGGGGGTGTCGCGGCGACGTCAGGGTGTGCCGAATCCCTTGACTCCGGCAGAACTCCTCAAACTGCTTGGACGTGAAGCAGCTCCCACGGTCCGTTACGATGCGAGCGGGGGCTCCAAAGTTCTCCACTAGTTCCTCCAGATGTCGTAAGACGCCCCGGGTCTTCGTGTCGCGAACTAGCCTCAGAACTACGAATTTGGTTAGGTTGTCTACAATCAAAAAGACATATTTATTCCCCTTCGCACTGGTGACGAACGGGCCCAAATGATCCATGTGGACGAGGCTGAATGGATGTTTCCCCGGCGGGATTGGGTGCAGCTCTCCCAACTGCTTGCCCGTCTGCGGCTTGAATTTAAGGCATTGGGTGCATGCCCCGACATGCCTCCTCACGTACGCCTTTAGCCTCGGGAAGTAATAGTGCTCTCTCAGTCGTGACACCACCCGTTGGACGCCCTGATGGCTCCGCAGATCATGGAACCGGACCACGAGCCCTTTTCGCATGACATCTGGCACGGCATACTTCGGACGACCCTCATGTTGACGGTACAGAACACCCTCGTGCAAACTCTACCCCTCAACGCGGCCTCTTTCGTCGGGTGTTCGCTCCTTCTCCGGTATCTCCAGAATCCTCTTCCGCAGCTGGCATCCAGGATCCCCGTACTGATACATCTGCAGCAAGTCGTTCTCGTTGGTGATTGCCATGACGTGTCGTTCGCCTCCGTCTTCATGATTGCTAACTGGAGCCCGGCTTAACGCGTCGACATGCGCCGTCCTTTCCCCCGGACGATGTACGATCGCGCAGTCGTACTCGCTCAGCTGGTCATTCCAGCGAACGATCTGGGGGTTCAACGTTCGCTGCGTACTCAAGTACACCAGCGCGTTGCAATCCGTGACAACCGTGAACTTGATATTCGCGAGCATGGGACGTAGCCGCCCGACTGCCCACACGATGGCGAGCAATTCCAATTTGCTGCTGTGGTAGTTCTTCTCAGGCTCGCTGGTTCTCCGGCTGATGGCGTAGACCAAACGCCATATTTTCCCAGCGTCTTTTTTCAGCAACATGGTGGCTAAACCCACCGCGCTCGCGTCCGTGTGCAGCTCCGTGTCCGCTTTCGGATGGTAGGCCTGCAGGATCGGTCGTTCCACCAGTCGGTCTCGTAATCCTTCAAACGCTCGCTGCTGGTCGACACCCCATACGAACGTGGTTTCCTTCTTCAGCAACCGCGTCAGGGGTTCCGCTAGATGCGCGAAACGCGGAACAAATTTGCGAAAATAACTAGTGAGTCCGAGGTATCTCCTGACCTCGTGCGCGTTCCGCGGCGGCGAAAACTCCTTCACCGCCCCTACTTTCTGCTCTCCGGGCCCGATGCCTTCTCCGGAGATCTCGTGCCCCAAGTAGTTGACGCGTTGAAAAAGGAATTGGCATTTTGCTAATTTTACCGTCAATCCAGCTCCTCGCAATGCCTCGAGTACCATCCTCAGACGTTCCTTCAGCGACGTCCAATCCTTACCCGGTATGAGAATGTCGTCGAGATAGTAGAGTACGGTCTCCTCTTGTAACGGTCCAAGCGCCTTGTGCATTGCCTTCGAAAAGAATGCAGGACCATTCATTAATCCGAATACCATCCGGGTAAACTCGGCCGTTTCGTCCGGAGTTATGATGGCAGTCTTTTCTCTGGCTTCCGGCGTCAACGGGATCTGCAGGTACCCATGAGCTAAATCAAGAACAATGAATAGAGTCGAGTCGCGAATTTTGGCTAGGTGTTCATCAATATTGGGAAGCGGAAAATGCAAGCGCTCCGTTTGTGCGTTCAGTCGCCGGAAGTCAACGCATAAGCGGGATTCACCGTTCCTTTTTTTGACGAGTAAGACTGGACTCGCAAACGGGGATTCCGTCTCCTTTACGATTCCTGCGTCTCTCCATTCACTCAGTATTCGTTTGATCTCGGCGCGCTCTTTGTCTGTGGCTCGATAGGGCTTAGCGTTCACGGGCGCTGCTCCGTCTTTCAACCGGATGTCCATCGTGACCTCCCTTGCGCATCCTAAGTCGAGGAGGTTGGTCGCCACGCAGTCTCGAAATTGGTTTAGCAGGTCACATAACTCGTGAACCACCTCCTTGGGTTGTTCGGGTCCGACAGCCAATTCGTCTGGCCGTATTGGAGTGGCCATGGCGGATGCTCGCTCCATCATCGGCAATCGGCTGACCTCGCCACGCAGCAGCTTCCGGGTATTCGCCTCGACGCGTTGCTCCTTCGCTCCCAGGTTCAGCATCGGAAGGGTGTACTCCTCCTGGTCGTCCACCGTCGTGATGAAGCTGATTGCGTTGGGCGGCAGCCATACGTCGGGTAACCCTGCTGCTCCACGGGTCTGCTCAACCCCTCTATCGGTCTTCTCGAACGTGAGCGTGTCACCCACTTTATGATAATTTACCTCGGGATGGTCGGTGTAGGTCCGCCCTATCAATGCATCGGTTGGCTGCGAGTCGTCGGGCACCACCCGTAAGCGCACCCCCGCGATCTCCACTCCGTCGACGCTTACCGTGGCGACGACCACGCCCGGGCTCTGCACAGTCCCCGTCGGTGGACCGAAACCCCTTAAGGCTTGCGGTGCCTCGTCCATAGTAAATTGCTCGGTTAGTACCTTGGTGGCTCTTATCGTACACTCGGAGCTACCCGGGTCTACGTACACTGTCATTTTCTTTCCGTTAACGAGAGCTTCTTTTAGATATTTTTGCCCCGCTCGGTCGTGCACGGTGCCAATCGTCTGTACCGTGGCCACGACCTTGCCCGGGCAATGCCAGCTTATGTGGCCCATCCTCCCGCAGGCATAACATTTGGATTCCCTTCTGGGCTCGGGACAGTCACGCGCCAAATGGCCCTCGTTATGACAATTAAAACATCCTGACCTACTAGGCCCGCTTACCCTTCTGCTAGCAACTTCTCGCGTGTCCTCAGGTTTAACCGGTCTCGCTGCTCGTGGCCTTTCGTCGCTCCTGAATTCTCGATCAGACCGGCCTCGGCGTCTCTCAACATTCGAGCGTGTTCCTCTCTCTCTTCCTCACGCGGCACGTAAGATGGCGGCCCCCGCGCCGAGTTGGCGTCGCTACACGCCGCCCCGTACTCGCGCTCATCAACGGCTCTTCCCGCGCGCGACGCGCCGCCATTTTGAGCAACCGCATGGCTCGAATTTTCATACGCACGACTTACCAGGGAACTCCGCGGCACCGAGTCCTCGCGACGACCTCTCCCTCTCCCTCTCCCGACACTTCCGTTCAGGGTTCGATCGAGGCCCATACTCGCGATTTCCCCGGCCACAAAGCGCTCGAACTCCGATTCGTCTATCATCGACGCGCGTTTCCGCGATCGCTTCACGTTCAGTTTTTTTTTTTTTCACGGGCCCTGTCCCGCGCACGGTTGCACTCGACTCGACAGGGTACCGTCGCGCACTCTCACGAAAATTGTCCGTATTTTCTTTCTATTTTATTTTATTCGAATCCCACTTCTGATTATTTGTTACGAATACACTGCTCGCGCTCCCGATCACGTCGCCACGGGGAATTTTTCTGGCACGCGGCGTCCCCAAGATGGCGGCCTCTCGCGCATCCGGTGTCAATGGCGGTTGCAAGCCAGCGCACGATTCAGATCGTAACAAAGCGGGGCACGCGTGGCGGGGGCTTTCGCCGCGCCCGCCGTCGCGAATAAAGTGCTCGTCGCTCGCTGCGCGTTAATGAGATTTATTCTGGACACACTTTATATGTATAATAGCGCACTATAAGTCTAATGAGATAAGTATGATTGTTTAATAAATAAGGGCACTAATACTGGAATACTGATGAGATTACAAAAATATCCCGACAGTTCATTCGACGGCTTCGACGCCGTGGTGCGCTCGCGCGCTCGAGCCCCGTTCCGACCGCGTGGTGGGCGCTCGATCTCTCTCTCGCTCTTACTCGACTGTTCGTTTTGACGCCCGCACGTTTCTCGGCGACTTCTCTGTATCAACGTTACGTGACGACTGACTCTTCCTCTCGACGGCCCGGCGTCGATCTCTCGGCCGCGCATGCGCCCCGAAGCGGCTCCACGGACGGAAGCCCAGTGGCGCCCTCTTTTTCTCCCTCGCTCCGTAGCCAGAGTGGCGGGACCCCACGGGTCGTTACAACTCTAACACTATTTCCACTATTCACATTCTATATCACAGTCTATCACACACATCGTATGAAATATAATTCGAACGAATGTGCGAGGTTATAGCTCCGGCTTTCGACCTGTCAAAAAATAAATTGTTCCGGAAGGAGGCGAGCGCGGTCGGTCAAAACAGTCGAAGTGAGCTGCGCGCCGCCAGTGAGAAAACGGATGAACTGAACGCTCGCTCCGGTACCTGATATTTTGAGCTTTGTTGGTACATATTTGCTACATTTATGTAAAAATTTCAAAATGCTTTTTCTCCGCCATTTGTTCATGAAAACAGGTGAAACAAAGCTCAAAATGTGTGCTTTTTCACTGTCGAGAGCATGATTCGCGCCAAATTAACGACAATGCGATGCAATGGTCAATAATTCACAGTTTTTCGCATGGTAACCACAAACTGCAAAAAAAATTTCGAAATTTTGGAAAATTTCGCGAATCATGCTCTCGGAGCAAGCGCCCTGCATGCCCACAACAAATTTCATTCCAATTGGTTGATCCGTTCGGGAGAATTCCCATGTCAAAATTTCGATGCGGTCGGTGGCATGTGGCACATGGCCTTAAGAAAAAAAGAGGTAAGGAGAAAAGGGAGAGTCAAAGCGAAAAGAATTGCGTAAAAGAAAAACTTACCCTGTCAAAAAAGTTTGTCTTTATCCAAAATGGCGTTGCACTTGGTGCGACGCTTTCCGTCGAATCCCGCAGATTCCTCGGATTGTTACGTCCCGGAGGGAGATTTAGGTGGGACTCGCGAGGTTGCCGATTTAGAGCGCGAAAGTTCGAATTGAATTTGATTGCGCAGTGAGTCTTTGTTTGGCTTCCGCGTGAGTTCCGAACACAGTTTAATAACAATTTGGATTGAGACGAATTTGAGGTGCGTGATTCTGGTAAGAGAGTTGGATCCGCCCGATGGATTGATCGTTGATCAAATAAATCTTCAGACGCGTAGATTTTGTCTTAATTCACGTAGTTCACGTTTATTAGGTTTAACTCTTAGAAACTTATAATTTCGGTACAAAGATAGTTACTCGTACAATGATTACACGGAAACGCAGAGCGAAAAGGTTTAGCCTTGTAAGTCGACTGTTCAGTTCGGAGTTCGAATACAGAGTGTCTGCTCCTTCGTGATATGAAAATTAGGAAAGTCTGGTTGTAGGAGAAGGAGCTTTTTTGGGGCAATGCATTTTCGGATCAGAGCTTCGTAGTGATTGGTTAATCAATCGTGAGAATGTACGCTGACTTACGTGATAGGTCGGCGTCATGCGTGGGAATAGTTTTGTTCGTCTACTTATTAAGTCATCACTATGGTGAATGCGGCCATTGTTCTATGTCCGAGGATCGGGTTCCGCGAACGAGGTTTCGTGGGTCTTGCGATATGACCGGGTGACGTGTTCTGACGCAAGCGAGTTTTCTTCGTGGGATTGTTTGGGTTTTAGGACAAGGTAGGATTATGGCGTAGTTCGGTCCCTGCACTTTGTTCGAGTGCTCTAGGCGTAGGGTTTCTCTTCCGTGGCTGCGAGTACGCTCCTCTCGTAAATTCTTCTGGCGTTGGCTATGTTTATGCGTCGGGACCTACGTGCGACGGTTTCGCTTTTGGTCTTGTGGTACGTTTCGGCTATCGCTCGCTTAGCGTTAAAGAAATTTAGGTTTTTGGTCGATGAGTGAGGGTGCTGCTATCGTGCGTATTTACCATCGTGGTTTCAAAAAGAGAGAGAAAAAAAAGGTGAAGGCTGGGACGTAACACCTCCCTCCTTCAAGATTGAGCGTCTCGCTCAATTAGATTCAATTATAATTGTAATCGAAAGATATGATCGCACGATTTGTGAGCTGGCATCGTCATTGATCGATTTACAATGTAGCTTAAGTATATTGGGAGATAGGTATTGTTTGTTATTTGACACAGTAACATAATGCAGTACCATAATGTTTGCGAGAAGTTACATTTCGCTTTAATTAATTTTATTCTTAGATTCTATCTGGTGTTTATCCACCAGGGTAAAGGAAGAAGAAAGGGTATGTATATATTTTGATTTTATCCTACGCATTGTTAACATATGTCTTCAAGTGATAGTCGTATGATTTTTATCTTATTTGCTAAAATATGTTTTAAGTAATAGTCGCATGTTTTATCCTAGTTTGTGGAAGTCGAGTTCGGTGGGGCGCGATAGATGAGCTTAGATGATGTGAAAGGAATCGTGCAGGTCTGAGTACATCGGGCTTCGGGTTTGCGAGATTGATTCATTAGTGTGCTAGTTTAGCCCGATCACGATGGATAATTTTTCGTTTATTGTTTGTTAACGCGATTTCGATATCGTTTTGGTCTGGGAAAGTTTGTGTTATCTCGTAAGGACCTAAGTAGTTGTCGTCAAATTTTCCTATTCGCTGATTTTTAATCAGGTAGATTTGATCTCCGATTTGGAATTTTACGGGGTTGATTTTCTTATCGTAGTGAGTTTTGGATTTTTGTTTGGCATTTTCGAGGTTGTTGCGAGCTAATTGTCGAACTTCTTGTAAATGATGCGCAAGATTTCTCACGTGCTCGTCGTACGTTAAGATTTCGTCGAGATATGAAAATTGTGAGGGTAGTCGTGCTACCTTGCCTAGGGCTACCTGGAATGGTGTGTATTTCGTGCCTTCATGTACGCTTGTGTTGTATGCGAAAGTTGCCAGCCGTAGCCACTTATGGCAATCTTTTTTATTGGTGTAATGTTTCAGGTAATCCGTGAGCACTTGATGACTTCGTTCGAGCGATCCGTTCGATTGCGGATGGAATGCTGTCGTTTTAATTTGCTTGATTTTTAGGATCCTCGTTAATTGTTTCATTACACGGCCGATGAAAGCTGCACCTTGGTCTGTCAATATTACTTTAGGACATCCGAATAAGCATATGAATTTCGTGACTAGTGCGTAAGCGATTTCGTGCGCGGTCGCGCTTTTTAGCGGAATTGCAAATGAAAATTTTGAGAGGTTGTCCTGAATCGTTAGTATGAAGCGGTGACCAAGTTCAGATTCTGGGGTTATCGGTCCGACTATATCCATTGCAATTTTGTCGAATACGCTGATCGGAGTATCTGTAATTACCATGGGTTGTTTGGTTTTAATTCTCACCAACTTTTTCCTCTGGCAACTGGCGCATTGACGAATGTAATCTTCTACTCGTTTTTTGAGATTGTCCCAAAAATATTGTTGTCGGATTCTGTTGTATGTTTTGGTTACGCCCTTATGACCTGCTATTGGAGATTCGTGGCATTCTTTTATGATGTCGAGCCTGTCTTGCTCTAGTGGGACAGTAATTTCGTCGCGGCAGATTTTTATTTGGATTTCGGAATTCGCGAAAATTTCTCGAATGATGTTTTTTATTTTTGCCCATGCTGAGTCGTTAAGGTTACTGCGCTTTTGAGAAAATGCTGCTGATTTGACGTTCAATTCTACCATCGTTGTTTTCAGCTTTCGGAGGGATTTGGTAAGATTTTCTTTCGTTAAGGATGATGTGGAGTTTTCCTGTGTTACTAGGGCAAACACTCGTTTCTTTGGTGTTCCCGATATGAGGACTTGTCCGATTTCGAAGGTGTTAGTTGGGGATAGATTTTTTAGCAAGCCCATCTCGATTAATCGTTTGCCGATATCGTTCGAGACTGTACCATCGGCAGAAATGAAACAAATATAATTGTTTTTTGTCATTTCAATGTTGTCTCTTGTTTCGATGACGTTAATGAATTCCGTTTGTTGCTCGTTGTTGTTTATTGGCTCCTCTTCAGTGGTATTTGTTCTGCTATTGTCGTTTCCGTTTTCTATCGTAGGGGGGGAATTATTGAATGGTGTCGGGGAGGGAGCATTTTCTTCTTGCTGAAAAGATTCGTTTTCGGAGCTGTTGGCGTTTGCAACGTTTGGAAGAGTGGGTGGGGGTTGTTCTTGGCCCGGAGAGTTCCTGATTATTTTTGCTTGTGAAATACTCCTGGGTGCCTTTTTTTTACCCTTCACTACTTGTGCACGTGGGGCACTAGTGTGTGCGTGATTGCTTGCATCAGAGCAGCAGAAACATTTTTTGGGTTTTCGTGGTCTGGAGGATTTACGAGTGGCTAAAAGGACTGGTTCCCCTTTTTTGGCGATGGCTGTTACATCGTCCGTGCGCTGTTCTACGTTGGTAGTTGGGGGTCCCGTGGCTTGACTTTTATGATTTTCATGTGTTGATTTTCTGTCTTCGTTTGAAAAGCCTACGTCCATAGGTTCAATGGTGTGGTTGTCCGTGAAATTTTTCTTTTCGCTAAGAAGGAACAGTTCATCCTCACTAAGAGCTTCGTCACTCGTGTTTCCATGACTATCTGGACGGTTAGGCATTTGGTGGAATTTCCTTTTGGTACGTCCAGTGGGTGATGGAGTGAGTCCTAGTGTTTCATGAGCGCGCTTTTCGAAATTTATGGCAATATTGCTTAGGCTATTGTCGCTCGATTCTTGCTCTGAAGATGAAGATGTTCCGAGCGTGGCGAAGTTACTCGGCGCCATGTGGGTAATGTCTTCCTCGTCTCCCGAAGACGATGTAGATTCGGGTTTTGAAGGGTTCCCGAAGGGGAGATGCCGACGTGTGTGGCTTCTTCGTTTAACTAGTACTTTGAGTTTTTCCCTTCGATATTCTGGTGAATACGATTCCTGGTTTTCCGAGGAATTCGAGTTTTGATGCTCTGAACAATTTGATGATTGTTGCTTTGAAGAATTTGATCTTCGATGCTCTGAAGAGTTTGTTTTTTGGTGTTTTGGAGGATTTGATTTTTGATGCTCTGAGGAATTTGATTCTTGATGCTCTGAAGAATTTGATTTATTACGTGGCCTCTTTTTGTTGAGGTCTTTGATGATCGGTTGATCAGGCCGGTCACCTTGAGTTAGATTTGATCCTTTGGCAAGCGTGCTTACATACGTTTCTCTCGGAATTGCCGTATCTGTAAGGTTGCTTGCTTGGGGAATCGAGATTGTTTGATTTTGAATTTCGTTTGATCGCTCTGCAACAGGACTCACGTACGTTTCTCTCGGAATTGCCGTATCTGTGAAGTCGGTTGCTCGAGGAATAGATATTGAATGGTTTAGTGGGGAAGCATTCGTGATGTCATCCTCCGAAGTAGTTTTCGATTTTTTGAGTTTCTTATTATTGGCGCTTGGATCCGATGACGAATATGTTCTCGCGATGCCTGGGTTTGGATGTAGAGTTTTTCCTCCGTATGGGGTGTCGTTAGTACGCCATTTGAATTTGATAGGGAGAGTTATTGGATTTCGAGAAAGTGCATCGGCGTTTGTATTCTCTTCCTGGCTTGTACTGGATTTTGAAATCGAACTCTTTTAATCTTTCTCTCCATCTCAGTACGCGTGACGTCGGGTCGTTCATAGAGTTTACCCAGACGAGTGGCCGGTGGTCGGTCAGTAGGGTGAATGGCCTGCCATAAAGATAGGGTCGGAAGGTTTTTAAGGCAAACACCACAGCGACCATTTCTTTTTCCAAAGTAGAACAATTTCTTTCGGCCTTGTTAAGGACCCTTGAAGCGGCTGCGACCATGGGGTCTTCTCCGACTTTTCCTCGCGAAAGGATTGCGCCGACTGCGTAGTTGGATGCGTCGGTTGTTACGATGAAAGGTTCCGAGAAATTTGGGTATTGGAGAATCGGTGTTGAGCATAGCTTGTCTCGCAATGTTTCGAATGCTAATTGATGTTGAGATGTCCAATGAAATTTAACATTTTTGCTAGTGAGATCCGATAGGGGTTTTGCAATTGCTGCGAAATTTTTTATGAAGCGGCGATAGTATCCAGCTAGACCTAGGAATTCTTTTACGTTCTTTGGAGTTTTCGGTATTTTGAATTCTCTCACGGCTTCGATGTTTTTTGGACCGGGTTTTAATCCATCTGCAGAGATTTGATGTCCCAGATATCTTACTTCAGTTCTTAAGAATTCGCATTTATCTGTTTGGAGAGTTAGATTTGCCTTACGTAATCTTTCCGCAAGTTTTCTAAATTTGCTTTCGTGTTCCTCGATTGATCGTGCGTAGATTACTATGTCGTCTAGATATACGAATAAATCGTTACCCTGTAACCCTTTTAGAACAAGGTCCATCAATCGTTGGAATGTGGCTGGTGCATTTTTTAATCCGAATGGCATTCTATTGAATTCGTAATGACCGTGAGGGGTCGTAAAGGCTGTTTTGTGTTTGTCTTTCGGATCCATTTCTATCTGATGAAAGCCAGATGCTAGGTCAAAAATGGAGAAGTACTTCGCACCGCCGAGTTGGTCAAGGATGTCTGTTATTAACGGCAGGGGGTAAGCATCTCCTATTGTGACATCGTTTAACTTTCTGAAATCGATTACGAGTCTCCATCGTTTATTACCTTTTGAGTCTGCTTTTTTCGGAACTATCCAAACTGGTGAAATATACGGTGACTTCGAGGGTTCAATGATGTTTAATTGTAGCAGATCGTTAATTTGTTTTTCTATTTCCGGTCTTTGGAATGGCGGATGTCTGTATTGTCTTGTATTGACCGGTCGATCGTCTACAGTGGGAATTCGATGTTTGCATTCGTTTGTTGATCGGAGGGGTTCACCAGGTAGATGAAAGAGGTCTACGTATTCTTCTACGAGTGTAGATACCGCATTACGCTCTTCGTCATTGAGGTGACTAAGCCGCAAAAGTCTCATTACTCCGTTGGCACGGTTTTCTCGCGTCCGAGGGTTTTTGTGCTCTAGGGTCTGTGTATTCGCGGTGTGGTCATCCTCTTGATCGTTCTCGTCTGTACTCATATCGAAAGGATAGAGTGAAATTACGGGAACCTCTACTCTGACGTCCTCGTTCAAGGTATTGATAGCGTACAGGTATGCTTTGCCATTGGTATTTTTAACCAATGCTTCGCCTGCAAAGATGCCATCTCGAAATGGTATACGGGGTACGTAACCTGTCTCTAGTGGGTTTCCGACTCGAATGAACATGATCGTTTTCTGTCTGGCCCGCAGAAGAAATGATTCTGTGTTTGTAAATGGGATGTCCACGTTATTGACTCGTACGTATCGCCCTTCCCAGTCGATTCTACATTTACTTTCTCCGATTGTTTCATGACCGAGGATTGCGTCGAATTCAACAGGGAAGTCGTCCGGGACAACGTTAAATATTACGGACTGGTCGTGAATTGCGATGTTAATTTGTCCGAGTGTCCTGGGTCTATCGATGATCGAAATTCCGTATAATTCGTAAATTATGAGATTGTTTATGAGATTTGGGTGACGAATATTTTCGATTTTGATCAAATTTAATTGTGAGCCTGAGTCTGCGAGAAATAATGTTTGCGTTTTCTTGAGATCTTCCGATTCAATGCTAATTGTGGGTGAGTGGTAGTTATTCGTTCGTGTGCTCAGGTTACAAGAGGCTCGGAGGATTTTTGTTTCGTTTCCGATTTTACTGTGTCTGGCGTCCTTGGGTGCTTGGGCCCGTCGAGACGCCTGGTCGAGGGGTCGTTGACTCGTTTCCCGGCTGTTTTCCGGCTTGAGCCTCGTCTTTTCTCCCATTATTATATGCTCGTTTACGGCATTGATTTATGAAGTGGCCCGGTTTTTTACAATAGTTGCATGATATGTTACTTCTGTTTGTAGCGTCTTTTGTTGAGTTGTCTTTTGCCAGAAGGTAGCAATCATTTGTTGTGTGGTTTGTCTTTTTGCAATAATTGCAGAATTTGCTCGGGTTTGCACGAAAGGTTGAGCTACCGGGTTTGTTTTCGTTTTGACTATTTGATTTGTTGAAAGGTTGAATTGGTAGGCAAGTCGATTGTGTATTTTCTGGGTCGATTGGTCCTAACATTTTTTCGATATCCGTTGCTTGTTTGAAAATGCTTTCGAGATTTGGGTACCGTTTGCATGCTATATGGGGGCGATAGGCGGCGTTAAGACCTCTTCGAAACTGATCAGTCGCTATGTCTTCCGCGAAAATTTTCGCTCCTTCGATGGAACGTAAGTTCGAATTCTCGATGGCTTGGTTTGTCTTTTTCAAGTGAGTGTTTAGTCTACTGTAGAAGCTGAGTACCGTTTCTTTATCTTTTTGGGAAAATGTGCTCATTTCCGTGATCCAGGTGAGAGGGGGTTTGGAAGGGATGAATTTTCGTTTTAGGATGTCTGTGAACTCATCGATTGTTGTTATTGTAAAGCTTTCGAGACTATCGCAAGCGATTCCTTTGCATTTACTCTTTAAGAGTGTGACTATTAATCGTTCGCCTACAGCTGGGATGAATTCTTTCCCGTTATCGCAATAGCTCAAAAAATTGTTTAACGAACATGTTTTAGGCGTCCCATCGAACTCGGGTAAATATCTTGTGAAATCTCGATAATTAGCGTGTAGTGGATATATATTATTTTCGAAAGACGCTTGATAATAGTTATGCGAATTTGGTGGTGGAATCGTTGTCTGAGATGTGTAGATTTGACTCTGTTGAGCTGGGTGATGGGCTTCCGAAGTCTCCATTTGGATTGGTGTAGACATTATGAGTTTATGACTTACTCAGTGATGATCTTGTAGCTCGCTCGTGCCAATGATGTTCGGTTGCAGCCAAGTGGCGTTAGGCTACTTGACTTATCGTGAGGTGCGGCTGGTGTTTTGACCTGCAGTCCGGGTGTGCGTCGCTGGCTCGGGTCTGCTCTTCGGCCTTGCGTCCTTCGTTAATTTATGGCTCTGCGTCCCTTGTGTTGATCTCGGTGCGACGTTGGTGTGGAGCACTTGTTCGTTTCACACGGAAGAGAGTCTTTTTATTTTATTTTTACACGATAGTTTATTCCGCGTTCGTGATCCGTTTTTCACCGACACCGGATTGATTGTCACCAGTATTATAACCGATAAATTGTCTCTTAATTTTTCCGATGCCACCAGTTTTAATACTGATGGGTCATTTATTTGAAGTTTTTTTCTTTTTTTTCCGCTGCCACCAGTTTTATTAACCGATGGGTTATTTATTAAAAGTTTTTCTTCTTTTTTCCGCTGCCACCAGTTTTATTGTATACTAAACTGTTACGTCCCGAAGGGAGATTTAAGTGGGACTCGCGAGGTTGCCGATTTAGAGCGCGAAAGTTCGAATTGAATTTGATTGCGCAGTGAGTCTTTGTTTGGCTTCCGCGTGAGTTCCGAACACAGTTTAATAACAATTTGGATTGAGACGAATTTGAGGTGCGTGATTCTGGTAAGAGAGTTGGATCCGCCCGATGGATTGATCGTTGATCAAATAAATCTTCAGACGCGTAGATTTTGTCTTAATTCACGTAGTTCACGTTTATTAGGTTTAACTCTTAGAAACTTATAATTTCAGTACAAAGATAGTTACTCGTACAATGATTACACGGAAACGCAGAGCGAAAAGGTTTACCCTTGTAAGTCGACTGTTCAGTTCGGAGTTCGAATACAGAGTGTCTGCTCCTTCGTGATATGAAAATTAGGAAAGTCTGGTTGTAGGAGAAGGAGCTTTTTGGGGCAATGCATTTTCGGATCAGAGCTTCGTAGTAATTGGTTAATCAATCGTGAGAATGTACGCTGACTTACGTGATAGGTCGGCGTCATGCGTGGGAATAGTTTTGTTCGTCTACTTATTAGGTCATCGCTATGGTGAATGCGGCCATTGTTCTATGTCCGAGGATCGGGTTCAGCGACCGAGGTTTCGTGGGTCTTGCGATATGACCGGGTGACGTGTTCTGACGCAAGCGAGTTTTCTTCGTGGGATTGTTTGGGTTTTAGGACAAGGTAGGATTATGGCGTAGTTCGGTCCCTGCATTTTGTTCGAGTGCTCTAGGCGTAGGGTTTCTCTTCCGAGGCTGCGAGTACGCTCCTCTCGTAAATTCTTCTGGCGTTGGCTATGTTTATCCGTCGGGACCTACGTGCGACAGTTTCGCTTTTGGTCTTGTGGTACGTTTCGGCTATCGCTCGCTTAGCGTTAAAGAAATATAGGTTTTTGGTCGATGAGTGAGGGTGCTGCTATCGTGCGTATTTACCATCGTGGTTTCAAAAAGAGAGAGAAAAAAGGTGAAGGCTGGGACGTAACAGGATGTCCTGAAATTTTCCTTTCACACGTCCGGTAACGCACGATTGAACACTCTCTCACTTTTATTATCGCTCTCGTTAAGCGACGAAAATTGATATTTTTCGCACAATAACTTTTTATTTGTCACTGATGCGGCTTCGGTGCAAGCTGAAGCGAAGTGTTGTTCACGCCGGCGGGTTTGGCGCGCTGTCTACAGAGCCGTAACGCGAAAGACAGGTGGAAGATGGTACAATAATTTTAAGCTATATTCCAATGGCGTACTAGTACCGTACCGGTACGGTACCAGTACGCAGTAGTGCTCGTGTACGATTCGCTCTAATTGCCCGGCGTGCTGGTACGGTAACATTACGCCGTACTGCTCGTGTACGATTCGCTCGAATCGCACGGCGTACCGGTACCGCACCATTACGCCGTGGAATAGTACGCCGTGACAGTACGGTAATTGTACGGTAACTTCACGCCGTGGGTTGCCCTAGGGGAATCGTACGCTTGTCTATCTGGGAATATGTAATACGCCATACCGGCCATGTACGATGGTCGGTATGGCGTACTAGTACCGTACCGGTACGGTAACAGTACGCCGTAGTGCTCGTGCACGATTCGCTCGAATCGCACGGCTATTACGTCCCAGCCTTCACCTTTTTTTGTCTCTGTTTGAAACCACGATGGAAAATACGCACGATAGCAGCACCCTCACTCATCGACCAAAAATCTATATTTCTTTAACGCTAAGCGAGCGATAGCCGAAACGTACCACAAGACCAAAAGCGAAACCGTCGCACGTAGGTCCCGACGCATAAACATAGCCAACGACAGAACAATTTACGAGAGGAGCGTACTCGCAGCCTCGGAAGAGAAACCCTACGCCTAGAGCACTCGAACAAAATGCAGGGACCGAACTACGCCACAATCCTACCTTGTCCTAAAACCCAAACAATTCCACGAAGAAAACTCGCTTGCGTCCGAACACGTCACCCGGTCATATCGCAAGACCCACGAAACCTCGGTCGCTGAACCCGATCCTCGGACCAGTGGCGGACTAAGCCCGTCGGAGGCCCGGGGCGGCATATAAATGCGGCCCCCGGTCTGTTAAAAAATGGATGTATTATTGATGATATGTAATTTTACTATACGCCCGACTTATGATATGGGTAAAAAAGTTAGAATACGGATCAGCATTCAACACAGCACCTATCAGGTAGAGTGCAAAGAAATAATGAAGACTATAATAAGAAAGTAACTTTTACTGTACTTATATGTTTAAAAACAAAGCTTTTGCTTTGTAACTATTTTACATGTTTTCGTGCTTCCATTTAAGACGGAATGACAGCTCATCGCGGTCGGTATGGTAGAATAATTATAGATACCCAAAAATCTCTGAAAAAAAAACGTAAATTGGCTTATGCTAAGTCAATCTACATTGTTTTTCTTAAATTCAGAAAATTTGAGGGGCAGACAGTTGTTCGTCTATCTATTTGATGTCGTTTGGCAAAGTTTCGACGGGATCTGAAGAGCCGTTTCGGAGATTTTTGGGTATATATAATTGTTCTACCATACCGACCGTGTGAGGTGTGGACATTTAAGACATTCCGTCTTAAATGGAAGCACGAAAACATGTAAAATAGTTATAAAGCAAAAGCTTTGTTTTTAAACATATAAGTACAGTAAAAGTTACTCCCTTGCTGTTATAACTAGTGTTTACGAAATGCCACGTGCCGTGACGGTTCAACGTGAATCTTCATCCATTTGGTAACGCACGTGACACTTCGTAAACACTAGTTATAGGGCTGGAGGGGTTAAAATAATGCTTCGATTCAAATGAACAAAAAATGAACAAACTGCGATTAGTGTCAGGAATGTCGTGTTAAAAAATGAAGCGGTTTCTCCACTTGGTTTATTAATAATACTCGAACAAAACTCAACTTGAACCTTCAAAATCTCCGAAACTATGTGGTGAAGCGGATTCATTTTTGGACAGTTAATGCATCCTAAATTAATCTCCCGGTGATATGAATTTCAATCGTCTATAACCATTTCGATTATGTTATCGAAACTCCTTAAGAGCATGAGATGACAGACGGACCGAGATTATCGTTCACATGACAACACGGAAATTATATTAGGTGTACAACTTAGTTCGGTCTGTTTTCAAAAGATGGCTCTAGGTGCTATAAATGGTTGACGGCAACAACTAATTTTTGCTGTATCGTGAAGTATCAACATCTCTTAACCAAATATCGTTTACAGACCTTTGAGTTTTGCGCATCAAGTCTAATTTTTACTGCGGTGAAAATGTCGAATTTCGTCCCAAATAAGCACCATTTGCGGGAAGTGTTGATTTTCCGTTTCAATTGGAAGAAAAGTGCAGCTGAAGCCCACCGAATGCTTGTGGGACCATCACGGGAGACTTCTACAGGCGACAATTGTTCCGTTTAAAGCGAGCTATAGCCGAAAAACGTCCAAAATATGCGACCAGACACGAGTCCATAATCTTTCAACATGACAACGCTCGGCCTCGCGTTGCTATTGTGGTTAAAAACTATTTAGAAGATAGCGGGTGGGAAATTCTGGCTCACCCGCCTTATAGCCCAGACCTTGCCCCTTCCGACTACCATTTGTTTCGATCGATGCAAAACGCTTTGACTGGAATACGCTTCACGTCACAACAGGGTATCAAGAATTGGCTCGATTCATTCTTGGCTTTAAAAGATAAACGCTTCTTCCGCGACGGAATTCATAAATTACCAGAAAGATGGAGAAAAGTAGTGGCTAGCGATGGACAATATTTTGATTAATGTATTAATTCATTTTATCATTCAAATAAGTGCATATTTTAAGCAAAAAAACGAACCGAATTATGTTGTACACCCAATAAGTGGGGGCGTAGGAAGAGATCACAGAAGACCGTGAGTGGGGGATATCCTCCGATAGGAGCGACGCATGTGGTGGCGAGCGGAATAAAAAGTGCATCTTGTAACGGTGTCTCACGGCATCATTGAAATGTGGCTTCGTTTCCAGACCTGTATGTAAGACCGTGGGTCAGGAAAGTGCCGCAGCGCCTAACAGTGTTGCCAACTTAGTGGATATTCGACGTAAACTGGTGGTTTAGACATCCGTTTTAGTGGATAAAATTTGTTTTTAGTGGCTGGTGGTTTTTGTTAGTGCTGAGCAAGATATTCAACAACTAACGTGTAAACAAATTTACGATACATTATATTTTGCTATGACAAGGCACTTTGACACAAAGTGTGTCAACTTTTATGGTGTAGGCAACACTACGATCTTGTAAATACCTACCAGCGCCATGGGGATTCCCTGAATAATGTTTTGGCTCTATATAGATTTGAATGAATATAGACCACAGGGTATAGTAATTGAATCGAGTTCAATTTGCTTGAAAAAGTATGTTTTTAAATAGTTAATAATTTTTTATGTAAGTGCATCAGATGTAGTTGGTTACTTACTAGAAAGTAAGCGGTACCACCAGGCGGTATTAGAGGTTTTCTGGTGGTTTGAAGAACCGCTCATGGTGGGTATAACAAAACTAGTTGGCAACAGCGGCGGCTACTATCTTTATTTTGACTTCTAACAAGCTGGATGTAATTTCATTAGTACGGATGTATGTCATTTTTATTACGAAATTTCTCTATTGTTCGGATCTAGTATTTATGTTTCGCGCCAAAGCCACCATAGAGTGAACGGGGTCCACCATTTTTATGGCGCTGGCTATAAGTAGGTAGAGCTTTATGCTATATTGACAATTGCTATCATGACCTGAGGGGCTATTACGGTTCTCCGTTTGGGTGAAAATGACAAAAGTGAGCAGCTCACCCTATTACGGTTCTCTTCGCCTAGTGAAAATGGGAGATTATTCACGTGAGTTTACTGGACACGAAATATCATGTCAAAAATCGAAATGCGCATGCGTGAGCGTCTTCCTAACGCAGCAACGACACGTCCAAAGCTAACGCATAACACAAGTTACTATCAAATATCTGATTCAGAGACGGTAGCATCTCGACGCCGAATAATTAATAAAATTCAGCAACTTAAAGTTGATATCGTAGCGAGTTAAGTAATGTCATCCGATAATGATGAATAATTTGCTGATGATTGTAGTTTTGCGAAATCGGGAAAATCGAATGCTTCGCATATAATGCTTCGAACAATAATATATTGCATAATAGTTCGATTTATTGACATAAAACAATTATTCTATCACTGTATTATAAGAACCGTTTTATGTTCTAGTATGATAAAAAAATTACCAGTATTTTTTTATTTGAATGGCTGTATTGCAATCTGCCTCGTGCTAAATCTTCGTCTCTTTTCACAAAATCTAATGACATTTGTTTTTGTTTTTCGGTAACATTCTGGTTGCAAACTCAGATTCTATTTAAAATTGTTGCTCATTCGAGTGAAGAGATTGTTTTTGTTGATGCGCACGTCTTTCGTTTTGGGCTGGGTTTAATAGGCGTGCTAGTATACCCCTTCTACGGTGTCGTGAAAATGTGAGATCACTAGCCAGAAGTTCCTAGTAATGTGACATTTTCACCCGACCGATCGGTAATAGCGTGACTAAACTCACGTGAGATGAAAATGCGAGAAGTGGGAAGTTTCACCCGAGAAACGTAATAGGTCCCCTTATAACACGTGAATTAGTACCTACCTACTTATGTTTATGTTTTGCATACGTACGGGGCCTCCAACCCCAAACTGCCCGTTACTGAATATATTTCGGCCTCAGTTAGAATTTGACTAAAAAAGACTTCTCGAGATTTGGAGGCCCCCCAGGACCAGAGGCCCGGGGCGGACCGCCCCCTCCGCCCCCCCCCCCCTCAGTCCACCACTGAATGGCGAACTCGTCGTGACGTTGTCGAGTGTATGCTATGGATACTGCACGAATCACTGACAGAATCGATTTCATCTCCGTTCGCGATCGGGAACGAGATGAATTCATGTCGTCGCGATATTATCGAAAAGGAGATGAAATCGATGGCGAACTCGTCGTGACGTTGTCGAGTGTATCCTATGGATACTCCACGAATCACTGACAGAATTGATTTTATCTCCGTTCGCGATCGGGAACTAGATGGATTCATCTCGTTCCGATATAATCGGAAACGAGATGAAATCAAAGGCAAACTCGTTGTGATGGCTTCGAGTATGTCTTACGGACACTAGAAGAATCATTGACAGAATTGATTTCATCTCCGTTCGCGATTGGGAACGAGATGAAATCATCTCTTTGCGACATTATCGGAATGGAGATGAAATCAACCGCGAACTCGTTGCGACCTTGTCGAGTATGTCGTATGGATAAAGCACGAATCGTTGTCCGAATTGATTTCATCTCCTATCGCGATCGGGAACGAGATGCATTTATCTTGTTTCAATATAATCGGAAAGGAGATGAAATCAATGGCGAACTCGTCGTGACGGCTTCGAGTATATCCTATGGACATTAGAACAATCATTGACAGAATTGATTTCATCTCCGTTCGCGATTGGGAACGAGATGAAATCATCTCTTTGCGATATTATCGGAATGGAGATGAAATCAACCGCGAACTCGTTGCGACCTTGTCGAGTATGTCGTATGGATAACGCACGAATCGTTGTCCGAATTGATTTCATCTCCTATCGCGATCTTCTTTTCGATGATATCGCGACGAGATGAAATCATCTCGTTCCCGATCGCGAACGGAGATGAAATCAATTCTGTCAGTGATTCGTGAAGTATACATAGGATACACTCGACAACGTCACGACGAGTTCGCCATTGATTTCATCTCCTTTCCGATGATATTGAAACGAGATAAATTCATCTCGTTCCCGATCTCGATAGGAGATGGAATCAATTCGGACAACGATTCGTGCATTATCCATAGGAGATACTCGACAACGTCACAACGACTTCGCGGTTGATTTCATCTCCATTCCGATAATATCGCAAAGAGATGATTTCATCTCGTTCCCGATCGCGAAAGGAGATGAAATCAATTCTGTCAATGATTCTTCTAGTGTCCGTAGGACATACTCGAAGCCGTCACGACGAGTTCGCCATTGATTTCATCTCCTTTCCGATGATATCGAAACGAGATAAATTCATCTCGTTTCCGATCGCGATAGGAAATGAAATCAAGTCAGACAACGATTCGTGCATTATCCATAGGACATACTCGATAACGTCACAACGAGTTCGCGGTTGATTTCATCTCCATTCCGATAATATCGCACAGAGATGATTTCATCTCGTTCCCGATCGCGAACGGAGATGAAATCAATTCTGTCAATGGTTCTTCTAGTGTCAGTAGGACTCACTCGAAGCCGTCACGACGAGTTTGCCATTGATTTCATCTCCTTTCCGATGATATTGAAACAAGATAAATTCATCTCGTTCCCGATTGCGATAGGAGATAGAATCAATTCGGACAACGATTCGTGCATTATCCATACGACATACTCGATAAGGTCGCATCGAGTTCGCGGTTGATTTCATGTCCATTCCGATAATATCGCAATGAGATGATTTCATCTCGTTCCCAATCGCGATAGGAGATGAAATCAATTCGGACAACGATTCGTGCATAATCCATAGGACATACTCGACTGCGTCACAACGAGTTCGCGGTTGATTTCATCTCCTTTCCGATAATATCGCAAAGAGATGATTTCATCTCGTTCCCGATCGCGAATGGAGATGAAATCAATTCTGTCAATGATTCTTCTAGTGTCCGTAGGTCATACTCGAAGCCGTCACGACGAGTTCACCATTGATTTCATCTCCTTTCCGATGATGTTGAAACGAGATAAATTCATCTCGTTCCCGATCGCGATAGGAGATGAAATCAATTCGGACAACGATTCGTGCACCGCATGAATTGTCCATTTGCTCTGATCACAAGTGAAATGAATAAATAAATAACATTTTATTATAAAGTAGCACAAATGTTGACCCTTTACATAACGCTGGTGTTCTAATATTCTTAAGGGGTAACACCACTCTAGCGGCAGAAAATAAGGCCTAACTTTGACAATTTATTTTGGGAATTTGATAAAAGGATAGGATTTCTTTTTAGAGGGTTTATTTAACACATACTAAAGGATAAAAAAAATGTATTATAATTTTCATGCAAAATCGCGGCGACAGAGCCCATCCTGAAAAACATGTTTTTTAAAACTGGGAGAACGGAGTACACGAACACCTTTGCAACGGATCGATTTGAAATGTTGATAGTAGCTTCACAATTACATTCTCTATGGGACGACGTAGGGATTTTTCGATCAAATTTTGAAAAAATGGCGGACATTGAAAGAAATAAATCGATTTTTTGCCCAAAAGATAAGCGATAAATTGTTTATAAAAAAAAGTTTACATTTAATTAAAAAAAAAACGGCTACGTACGCCCATAGAGAATGTAATTATGAAGCTACGATCAAAATTCAAATCGATTCATGTAAAGGGTTCGCGTATTCCGGCCTCCCAGTTTGAAAAACAAGTTTTTCAAGATGGGCTCTGTCGTCGCTATTTTGTATGAAAATTACAATAATTTTTACATCCTTTAATATGTCTTACATAGACCCTCTCATAAGAAATCCTATTCCTTTTTTCATGCTGCCAAAGTAAATTGTCAAAGTTAGGCCTTATTTTCTGCCGCTCGAGTGGTGTTACCCCTTAAGAGAAACCGCAAACAGAGTCACAACGCTTTGGGATTTCCAGAATCAACCCGTATCGGTACGTGAAAAATTGTATCTCAGGCGGTGCAGAAGATCTTCTCATCTATTTTCAATCCTAAAAAAACGTCGTATCGATTTTCGTCTGCCGGAACCGACTGATTTCGTCTCCCCTAATGAGGAAATGGAAAGCTTCTCCTCATGTTTCCTAACCCAGCTCGAACACACTTTGAGATGATATTCGTACAGAAAAATGTATTTTTGGAGATCAATCCGACTATGATACTGAACGGAGTGGTCGAATGAGAAATGGAATCCCGAAAACATCCAATTCTCGAAAATGTAGCGTCAAGTTATTGAGAGTTTGTTAATAAAAACTTATGTATTAATTTTTTTTCAATACGCAAGAAAAATCGTTCCATATATCGAAATTCGATAATCATTGACATTCCTCTGGTTTTGTTAATTTTTATTTCTTAAGGAAGCAAAAAGAACAGGCGCTCTCGATAGATGATCGCTGCAAAATTCGTAAATGTCATTAATTGCGGCGCGCTTCACGCTTTGGCACGCAATACGCTGAGCGATAGCAGACGATAGGTGAAACGTCAAATCGTGTGTCACGATTCTCGGGCCGACTAGGTTGACAGGCAACGTAGCGAATGTTTTGCTAAACGTCAGATCATGCGCGCTGGCATTTGTCAAACGCTGCTGTTTCGCAGAACGTTCTTGACGTCGGCTACGACTTTCTCGGCCCTTCGTCTACTCTTCTGCCCTTTCCCATCGTCCAACATGGCGGATTCGAGCGTTAATTTCGAAGATCGAACGCCTATTTTCTAATGCTTCCCATTTGATGACGGAGGCGAAGAAAAGAAAACGGCTCGGTAGAAATCTTCGGAGTAACCTGCCGAACCCGGCATTTCCCGCTGTTACACCTATTCTGGATCACCCTGTATATGCATGCTTGTCACACGACTACTAGCACCAGAGTGCGGCAAGGACATTTTACGAACAGCATTTATCTATCAGTGTCAGGGGGCTGGTTCCTTGTAATATCCACGGTCTTACATACAGGGCTTGCAACGAAGCCAAATTTTCGTGGTGGGAGTAGGCACGCTTATCGGCTCCACTTTTCGATACGCGTCGCCACTGGCAAGGGGAAAAGCGCTCCCCCTTACCTCTTGCCCGTGAATAGGGCCAAGGTGTTTACGTCTGTTTTTGTGGCGCGGTTGTCGAAATAACCTTTATTTGCGACCATATACCACGAGGTTCTACGGGATTTACCGTGATACATTTTATTATCGTGATTTTACGCATAAATGTGATTTTTTTGGTAGCGTTTTCGAAAAAAATGCTCGCAATTGGAAAACGAAGTACAAAAGTTTTAAGCAAAACTTTTCGACTGCCCAGAAACGTCAAACGATACAAAAAATGGCTCGATGCTATTTCGGGACTGAAAGAGTCTCAGTACGTGTGTAAAAAACATTTCGAAGAACGATGTATTGTTAGATATTGGAGAAAAAAGGATGTAAATGGTCGTATTATCGCTTTTTATTGGTTTCGTATATTATGCAGTTTACACGTCAGTACGGTACATTAAGTTAGGGCAAACGGCGCATGCGCTGCGGTCACCAGGGAAAAGGACAGAAGAGCTATTTCTCTCTTCGTCGCACCACTACTTCCCCTTGCCGTCACGCACCAAGCGGCAGAAATCGGAATACAAAACAGAGCCGCTAAGGGTGCCTGTCCCCACTACCGCCGTTGCCAGACATGTATGTAAGACCGTGGTAGTATCTGTTCTTTGAGTATACCATGGAGACTAGAGGTAAAGGAGCCCGAACGCAGTGTTGGAGAAATGGTCTGAAAAAGTGATGACGGCAACGATTTACACCACCTACCGCGTGGCGGTGTAAATCAACCCAATGTTGCGGTGTAAATCAACCCAATCAATGCAACCCAACCAAATCCTAATCGCTTATTCGATTTCAAAGAGAAATATTTTTTTAAGTCATGACAAACATTTTGTTATTGTAATATGCAAGTTGAATAAATTGAACTGGCGTCTAATTTCCACGCTGCAAGTTAGTATAATGGTTGAAATTGAAAATATGTATTGTTTATTAATTTCGTTCATATTTCAACTCGAAATATGCACATTAATCCCTCACTGCAATAGAAATTGCGCCGGCTTCGAGCGTGGAAAAAAAACGTCACATGTGGCGCCATAACCTCAATTTATTTAACCGGCAAATTATAATAACAAAATAAGACCCCAAATGTCATTATATTATGTAAAAAAATGCCTTCTCCTTACCAGCACGTTATCTTTCACGAGGTAACGAGTCACAATATTTGGCAGGTGCACTTCTTTCACTTTATACACACTTTGTACACACGCGAAAGAAATACACCGCGAATAAAGACGTATAAAACGGAAATAAAACTCAGAGCTCACTTAGTTGTATGACCAACGCGAAACTTCACAGCGGTATCTTTGGAACAAGAGCGCTACCGTGGCTGAATTTCAAACTAGGAAATATCATCGCTTTTACATGTAACTTTTTCACCCATTCCGCCATATGCGTTCGGACTCCTTTACTCTAGTCTCCGTGCGCGAAATCACCTCAACCGTAGTTGGCTCGAGCACAGGAAGAGGTAGAGCTGGGTGGAGCCGAACGTGCCTGCGAATGTGTCCGCGCACTTCGATACAGGCAGAGCTTTAGGTGGTTAGGGGAGTAACTACGAAACTCCCCTATGAAATATTGCCAAATCGCCCCACGAGACCTGTTATTCCATGTAATATCTGTTTTTTGATGTCATGTAATACCCGTATTCATAATCCTTCCTTGAGGAACAAGGATTCCTTGTTCCTCATTTCGCGTTTCATAGACTTTCCATGACAGAACAAGGAGCCTTTCTGGCCTCCTTCTTTCAAGGCAGGTCTCGAGCTTCCTTGAGGAAACCTTCGGCACTGTGATTGGCTGTTTCGTTTCATATGACTAACGCTTGCGCTTGCGCTTGCCGTCTATTCAGTTTTTACCTGTATCACAGACCAGTCTACAGGTTAACCTCAAAAACAGGTAAAAGTGGAGCACGTAAAAAGTTTCGAAACGTATCGCACTGAACGGAGTTTAAACAAAAAAAACTGTTGGAACTCGTAAAAAGTTTCGAGGCGTATCACAATTCACGGCGTAATCGAAATAAGCATTTGGAACCACGTAAAACGTATCGGAGTATATCAGTGTACGGCGTAACCGCAATAAATAATTAAAACCACGTTGAAATTCGTACAGAAGTTTTGTATATAATTACTCGGCATAATGAACAACGATTTTTTACACAATTCTGATAATGAATTTGATGATGATTTTGACGAAATTGTGACTAGATTTCGATGGCTGCTTGACAATCGAGTGCCAAGCGGTTTGAGTTAGTTTCAAATAAAGCCGAGTGGCGCTTCTATCACCGGTTTTACCAGAGATTAGTAGGGAGATGCACGAAGCGAGAGTAAGTTCGTAATTAGTTCGTAAGAGTAAAGAGTAAGTTCGTAAGAGCGTAAGAGACTAATGCCTGGACATGCGAACTTACTCTCGCATGTCCAGGCATTATTTATGATATTTAATTCATATATGTTTAATTTTAAAAAAGACATTGGCTACCGGGCATCGAACCCGCATCGTCTGCACTCAGAGCCCGCAGGCTGATATATCAACCGCGAGGCTCTTGTGACTACAAACCTGCCTTACGTATACAAACTTACCCAACCTTAAAAAAAAATTCGCTGCATACCATTTGCATATTGTTTTTATAACCCCAAACTATTATTGAAGACAAATGAAAACGATTTTTCCAAATTCCTAGAGTGATGTTGTCCCTTAAAGAAAAGAAATTGATTTTTTGATAGCTGTAATTGTATATCCCCTCTGAAAGACTTTAAGGCGACTAGCCACCTTGGCCGATCGAAAAATGGATATATTTAAAAAAAAAATAAACTCGAAAGTATAGGCCAGAATATTTTTATTTTTTTACACAACATCAGAAA
The DNA here is from genome assembly GCA_944452715.1 of Ophion slaviceki. Taxonomy (NCBI): domain Eukaryota; kingdom Metazoa; phylum Arthropoda; class Insecta; order Hymenoptera; family Ichneumonidae; genus Ophion; species Ophion slaviceki. The sequence goes on along the minus strand of OX101785.1, from coordinate 48,875,895 downwards.
GGGCTTTAAGAATAACGTTAATAAATTTCCGTTCAAAATATTAAAAACACATCTGAAAAAAAACAATCAGCTCATTCGTGAGTAGTGTTGCTACAATGTAGCGTAGCGGTTTTTGTTTGACCATTAAAAAAATTATGGTGAGCCATAATTTCGGTGAAAAATACAAATTTTTTTCTTCGGCTCACCATAATTTTTTTAATTGTCGAGAAAAAGACCGCTATGCTACATTGTAGCGACACTACTCACGAATGAGCTGATTTTTTTTGCAGATGTGACATGACCGGGTAACAGCTGGGTCAACGACCCCGCGTATCCTGCGGCAGTGTGCATAACGGCGCCATTTTTTAATATTTTGAATGGAAATTTATTAACGTTATTCTTAAAGCCCTTTCTGACGTTGTGTAAAAAAATAAAAATATTCCGGCCCATACTTTCGAGTTTATTATTATTTTTTTTAATATACCCATTTATCGATCGGCCAAGGTGGCCAGACACCTTAAAGTCTTTAAGAGGGGATATACATTTACAACGATCAAAAAATCAATTTCTTTTCTTTAAGGGATAACACCACTCTAGGAATTTGGAAAAATCGTTTTCATTTGTTTTCAATAATACTTTGGGGTCATAAAAACAATATGCAATTGGTATGCAGCGAATTTTTTTTTAAGATTGGATAAGTGTGTATACGTGCCGGTTTGTAGTCACGAGAGCCTCGCGGTTGATATATCAGTAGCTGATCCCCGGTAGCCAATGTTTTTTTTTTTCAAATTAAACATATATGAATTAAATATCATAAATAATGCCTGGACAGGCGAGAATAGCTAAAGTGAGAGTAAGGTCGAAATTTTTTGAATATAAAATGAAGAAAAAAAATAGATTGAAAAAAGTCGATTAACCAGGGATCGAACCCGGACCGCAAGCATCGTCAATCCGTCACGCTGCCAACTCAGCTACGACGCTTATTGAGGATAGAAAAACATTTATGATACACCCTTATTCATAGTGTTTACTGTTGAAAAAAAACGCCGTAACGACCGCGGCAAAGGCTCAAGATGTCTTTTTGAACCTTCCACGGTCGTTTCGGCATTTTATTTTTCCACGCGGTCCGTCCGAGACGAGAGAACCGAGAGAAAACAATTTTCACGATACATGTTTTTCTCTTTGAAATTCATTTAATGCATATTCCAATCCGCAGTACGGCCACACATATGTCGAGCTCGATCGAACGGAAAACCTCGCTCCAGTGCGGCCAGATCGCGCTTAAAAGTTCCCCCTCTCTAGTCTCTTGCGCGCCCATCACACAATCATAGTAGCGCGTGTCCGAAAGTGAGCGACGCTCGGACATCTTCGGAAAGAGCCGAGCACAGTCGAAGTGTCCCGACCGCGCCTTTGGCTGCTACACCAATACATGGACGCTGAGCATGTTCATGTGCGGCCAAGCCGAAACGAAGGCTTCGAGGGAAAAAGCAATCTGAGCACGTTTACATGATTTCAATGCTTATTTAGCTCTTGATTCTCTGCGTTATTAATGTATACAAAAAAATGTATCGCGCACTCTGATCGCTTATTTTTTTAGTTTATACGTTAATTGAAATATAATAATAGATCTAAATTACAACTTGATTATCTTATATAAAATTGTTTACGCTTTTCTCACACCCGTCCTTATGCCAAATAAATTATAATTCATAAAACTAAGCGGAAATTATTTATATTCGTCTTATTATATTAATTCTGATACTTTCATCAAGCGATAAAGCATTATCCCCAAAAACAAACCAATCATCCATCCGGCCGCGAATTGTAAGTACCAGAAAGTGCACATATTCTACAACGGTGAGATGGTCCCGTTGGTAGCGTTCCTAGCTTCGGTTCGCAGGGGCCCCTAGTGCAAATTTTTGTCCAAATTTTTCATAATTTCTCATATTTTAGTCATATCTGAGATTTGCCGAGAAAAAACGATTTAAAACAGATTCAAGTACTGGTCTATTTCCCAAAAACACTTTTCAATTATCCGAAAATATTACAAAATCGCGACACTGCAGCAATCCTTCCGAAGCATGTCGAACCTCTGCAGCACGCAGTATAACTGTGCCAATTTTAATCTAAAAAAAAGAATTTTGTTCTATTAAGTCTACATGAGTGTAGCTACGGAACCCCGTAGGGGATTTTCGATAAGTTAATTTAAACAATATTTATTAAAAAAGAACTGTATTAAAAAAAATTGAACATTTTTGGTCAAATACTCGGCAATTATTCAAAAATCAATATTTCTAAAATCCCCTACGTGGTTCACTAGCTACACTCATCTAGATTTATTTTAAAAAAATTATTTTGTCCAGATTAAAATTGGCACAAGTTATACTACGTGCCGCAGAGCACCTTAAGTTCAACATGCCTCGGAAGAATTTTCTGCAGTGTCGCCATTTTGTAGTATTTTCCCATAAAATTGTTTCGCAATATACTTCAATATATGCTTAATAATTACCCCAAGTATTATTTGTCTAAAACGCTTCGTGGCAGGCCGTTACAGTGGTGTTAGCCCTTAAAGAAAATAATGTTTGCAAAAATTTCGGAAATTCATTATTTCTCAGAATTATGAGGGATCAAAAAATGTAATAAGCTTTTTTTTACGAAAATCTCATTTTTTTCATCTATAACTTTTCTCCGAATATGTCCGCAGCCGTTCACTCAATAGGAAGAAGAAAAAGTTCCGGAAAAAAAATAATATTAAGTTTTTTTTACGAAATTTTCTTTTTTTTTCATCTTTACATTTTCTCCGAATATCTTCGCAGCCGTTCACTCAGGTAATAGAAAAAAGGGAAATTTCCGAAAAAAAATAATAAAAATAAAAAGTTTTTTTTAACGAAAATCTCATTTCTTTTAATCTTTAACTTTTCTCTGAATATCTCCGCAGCCGTTCACTCAGGTCATAGGAAAAAGAGAAATTTCCGGGAGAAAAATGAGAAATCATGAATTTTCAGTAAAAATAATGCTTTTTTGGGAAATAGACCAATCTTGAACCAACTTGAATCTGTTTTAAATCATTTTTTCTCCGAAAATCTCAAATATGACTAAAATATGAGAAATTAGGAAAAATTTGGAGAAAAATTTGCACTAGGGGCCCCTGCGGACCGAAGCTAGAAACGCTACCAACGGGACCATCTCACCGTTGTAGAATATGTGCACTTTCTGGTACTTATGATTCGCGGCCGGATGGATGATTGGTTTGTTTTTGGGGATAATGCTTTATCGCTTGATGAAAGTATGAGAATTAATATAATAAGACGAATATAAATATATTTCCGCTTACTTTTATGAATTATAATTTATTTGGCATGAGGACGGGTGTGAGTAAAGCGTAAACAATTTTATATAAGATAAATAAGTTGTGATTTAGATTTATTAATATATTTGAATTAACGTATAAACTAAAAAAATAAGCGATCAGAGTGCGCGATACATTTTTTTATACATTAATACCGCAGAGAATCAAGAGCTAAATAAGCATTGAAATCATCTAAAAGCCTCGCGCGTGCCGTCGGGTGACGTCACGCGCGAGTCGTGCTCAGATTGCTTTTTCCCTCGAAGCCTTCGTTTCGGCTTGACCGCACATGAACGTGCTCAGCGTCCATGTATTGGTGTAGCTGCCGAAGGCGCGGTCGGGACACTTCGACCGTGCTCGGCTCTTTCCGAAGATGTCCGAGCGTCGCTCGCTCACGGACACGCGCTACTATGATTGGGTGATGGGCGCGCAAGAGACTAGAGAGGGGGTAACTTTTACGCGCGATCTGGCTGCACTGTCTCGCTCCGTTCGCCTGTCGAGTGGTCGAGGGGCAGAGACTTTTCCCCCACCGAGCTACCCATTCGTGTGCACGCTGACTGCGATATCGACTTGAGCGGTGCCCACGACTCGCGCGGCTACAAGGGAATCTGCAACTTCAACAGAGGCGATGCACACAAAATCATATTTCCGAAATCGCCGCCGCGATTTAGCGCCATTTCCGAGGCACGCCGAAAAGGGGAGCGTTGTACATCTCCCTACTAATCTCTGTTTCCGGCGTGCCTCGTAAATGGCGCTAGATCGCGGCGGCGAGTTCGGGAGTATGATTTCGTGATCATCGCCTCTGTCGAGGTTGCAGATTCCCTTATAGCCGCGCGAGTCCGTGATCACCGCTCAAGTCGGTATCGCAGTCAGCGTGAACACGAATGGGTAGCTCAGTGGGGGAAAAGTCTCTGCCTCTCGCAAATCGCGCTCGCTCGACAGGCGAACGGAGCGAGGTTTTCCGTCCGATCGAGCTCGACATATATGTGTGGCCGTACTGCGGATTGGAATATGCATTAAATGACTTTCAAAGTGAAAAACATATATCGAGATCATTGTTTTCTCTCGGTTGCCCGTTTATGCCGAAAATGTGGGTTAAAAAAATTAACGACGAACCGCGTTGAAAAATCAAACGCCGAAACGACCGTGGATAGTTCAAAAAGAAATCTCGAGTCTTTGCCGCGATCGTTTCGGCATTTTTTATCAACAGTACACATTATGGATACGGATGTATCATAAATGTTTCTCAATCTGCAATGAGCGTCGTGGCTGAGTTGGCCGCGTGACGGATTACGATGCTTACGGCCCGGGTTCAATCCCCGGTGAACCAACTTTTTTTCTTCTTCATTTTATATTCAGAAAATTTCGAACTTACTCTCGCTTTAGCTACTCTTGCCTGTCCAGGCATTATTTATAATATTTAATTCATATATGTTTAACAAAAAAAATGTTGCTACCCTGGGATCGAACCCGCGCCGTCCGTACTCAGAACTCGGACGCTGATATCTTAGCCACGAGATTCTTGTGACCGCAAAGCTGCCTTAGGTATAGACACGTATCCAATGTGAAATGTGTTGAAAAAAAATGCCGAAACGATCAAGAAAGACGGAACGTTTTTTTTCTCAAAGTTTCTCTTTCTCGATTGCTTTGGCACTTTTTTCCAACTTATCCAACGTCGACGCGACCGAACTCGCAGTAGATCGCCCCGCCGGACGCACGTTGAAATTGCTCAAAACGAGCGGGCGTTCCGAATTTTGGTCCAAACAGTCTTAGATAATGTGACAAAAAAATTAATGTTTCCGCCAAAACGTAAATGAGTTTTTACTTTTCCCCTTAAAAAATTAATTGAAAAAATTGTTGAAGAAAAGTTGCGAAGCGATCGAGAAAGGCTCAAAGAGAACTTTGAATCTTTCTCGATCGGCATTTTTTCAAAACACATTGGGATGGGGGTCAAAAGTTTGAAAGGCCTAATATAGAACGACAAAGATTTCGAAATGACAGAATTATAAACTCAAAATAATGAACTGTAAATTATTCGAAAGTTCATCCTTCGACCGATAACGAAATTGAATGGCTATTACACCAAAGGATTATTTATGTGAGAGCGCATTTATTCGAGAACGGGTAATCAGATTGTCTGCTGTTCGAGTCATACAAAGACAGATTTAAACAATCTAGAACATTCACATCTCCGAAATAGAAAGAAGTGAGTATCTAATATTGGTAATACCATCTATAGCAAAAAGCCATATATCGAGGATACAAACTTCGAAAGTTTTGATCTTAGATAGGCAAACGAGCGATGGTCCAAAATAGCGAACACCGAAATAGCGAACATCAAAGAAGTGGACGAGTTGCTTCATAATTTTCTGCCGATTTTCGCTAACACGTACGAGATTCTTTTAAAGTCTTTAAGAGGGGATATACATTTACAACGATCAAAAAATCAATTTCTTTTCTTTAAGGGATAACACCATTCTAGGAATTTGGAAAAATCGTTTTCTTTTGGCTTCAAAAATACTTTGGGGTCATAAAAACAATATGCAATTGGTCCTGCAGCGATTTTTTTTAAGGTTGGAAAAGTGTGTACAGTAGAACCTCGATTATCCGAACCTCGATCATCTGAACCCTTAATTATCCGAACGATGACTTCGTTTATCCGAACGCTCAATTATCGGAACGTTGGCGCGAAAGATGCATTGTTGCTCGCTGCCACCGCCGTGAGCAACAATGAGCAACCCAACGCAACTTCTCCTTCTCAAACGGCTGCGAGACTTGGACGCTCAAAAACGCGTTACAGCCGTTGGTCAATTAAAAATGGACGATTTTATTTAAAAAAATATTTAAAAAGGCATTCGACTTTTTTCAGGTGTTTAAAACACACACACACACACACACAAACACATATATATACAAGGTGGCCGGAACATTAACGTCCAAAAATAAAATTTAGGTCCCTTGTATCGTGGGGTATCCGAATAACCCCCATGTATGTCCCGCGACTTTTCACAGTTTTCGAGTTAGGATTTTTTTTCTGAATTTTTGAGAATTTTCGACCTGACCAATTAAAAAAAATCTAAAAAAATGTCGAAGACTTCGTCGAGATTTTTTTTGCAACTGAATCTTCATGAGCAGTACTTTTATGCATAAAATCATCAGCTTCGTAACTGTGATGAAAGTTATGAAAATGTTGGTCTAAAGTGAAAAATGTACGTTCGGTAAAGTATGACTTAAATTTTCAACTTTAAATTAAAAATCTAAACGGGTGACTTCATGGTTCCAAATTAGGCCAAAAGAATGCGCCAGACTCTCAGCTTTCATAATCATTTAAAAAAGGAGTACTTAATAGGGCTACTTTGGCTACAATTGACCTTCAAAGACAGCGAGGTGGAACATTCTTAAAATCAGCCATCTGATTAAAATTAAAAATGGCCCATTTTATCATTCCTAAGGTTATTTAGTTTGTTAACTAACCAAAAATGACTGCAGGAAAGCAAGGATTTAAACATTTGGAGGTTCAATTTTTTTTTAGTTTAATTTAAGTTTAATGAATTTTGCGCCATCCGTTCTCGTAACGAGAACGGATCGCGTAAACGCGGGCGCAACTCTTTTACCTGTTCCACGAGAACGGATCGCGGAAAATTCATTAAACTTAAATTAATCTAAAAAAAATAAACCTCCACATGTTTAAATTTTAGCTTTCCCTGCAGTTATTTTTGGTTAGTTAACAAACTAAATAACCTTAGGAATGATAAAATGGGCAGATTTTTTTTTTAATCAGATGGATAATTTTAAGAATTTTCCACCTCGCTGTCTTTGAAGGTCAATTGTGGCCAAAGTAGCCCTATTAAGTACTAGTTTTTTTTGATGATTATGAAAGCTGAGAGTCTGGCGCATTCTTGGGGCCTAATTAGGAACCATGAAGTCACGTGTTTAGATTTTTAATTTAAAGTTGAAAATTAAAGTCATAATTTACCGAACGTAAATTTTTCACTTTAGACCAACATTTTCATAACTTTCATCACAGTTGCGAAGCTCATTATTTTATGCATATAACTACTACTCATAAAGATTCAGTTGCAATAAAAATCTCGACAGTCTTCTACTTTTTTTTAAATTTTTTTTAAGTTCATAACTCGAAAACTATGAAAAGTCGCGGGACATACATGGGGGTATTCGGATACCCCACGACACAAGGGACCTAAATTTTATTTTTGGACGTCAATGTTCCGGCCACCCTGTATATATATATATATATATATATATATGTTTTAATATATATATAATATAATATTAATATATATTTATGTACTGTTTTTATGTAAAAATGTGTTGTTGATAATCTCGTCCCAAAAAAGCCACGTTTCGATTATCCGAACTAGTCTCGGTCTCAATTGGGTCGGATAATCGAAGTTCTACTGTATACGCAAGGCAGGTTTGCAGTCACAAGAGCCTCGCGGTTGAGATATCAGCGTGCGGGCTCTGAGTGTAGACGACGCAGGTTCGATCCCCGATAGCAATGTCTTGTTTTTTTATTCAGCATATAGGAATTAAATATCATCAATAATGCCTGAACAGGCGAGAATAGCTAAAGCGAGAGTAAGTTCGAAATTTTCTGAATATAAAATAAAGAAGAAAAAAATGTTGATTCACCGGGGATTGAACCCGAACCGTAAGCATTGTTAATCCGTTACGCTGCCAACTCAGCCACGACGCTCATTGCAAATAGAGAAACATTTATGATACAGCCTTATCCACAATGTTTACTGTTGAAAAAAAAATGCCGAAACGATCGCAACAAAGGCTCAAGATTTCTTTTTGAACCTTCCACGGTCGTTTCGGCGTTTTATTTTTCAACGCGGTTCGTCGTTAATTTTTTTAACCCGCATTTTCGGCATAAACGGGAAACCGAGAGAAAACGATGATCTCGATACTTGTTTTTCACTTTAAAATCCATTTAATGCATATTCCAATCCGCAGTACGGCCACACATATATGTCGAGCTCGATCGAACGGAAAACCTCGCTCCGTTCGCCTGTCGAGTGAGCGCGATTTGTGAGCGGCAGAGACTTTTCCCCCACCGAGCTACCCATTTGTGTTCACGCTGACTGCGATACCGACTTGAGCGGTGTTCACGGGCTCGCGCGGCTACAAGGGAATCTGCAACCTCGACAGAGGCGATGATCACGAAATCATATTCCCGAACTCACCGCCGCGATTTAGCGCCATTTCCGAGGCACGCCGAAAACAGAAATTAGTAGGGAGATGCACAACGCTCCCCTTTGCGGGAGAGATTAGTAGGGAGATGCACAACGCTCCCCTTTTCAGCGTGCCTCGTAAATGGCGCTAAATCGCGGCGGCGAGTTCGGGAGTATGATTTCGTGATCATCGTCTCTGTCGAGATTGCAGATTCCCTTGTAGCCGCGCGAGTCCGTGATAACAGCTCAAGTCGGTATCGCAGTCAGCGTAAACACGAATGGGTAGCTCGGAGGGGGAAAAGTCTGCCCCTCGCAAATCGCGCTCGCTCGACAGGCGAACGGAGCGAGGTTTTCCGTCCGATCGAGCTCGACATATGTGTGGCCGTACTGCGGATTGGAATATGCATTAAGACGGAATGACACCTCATTGCGGTCGGTATGGTAGAACAATTATAGATACCCAAAAATCTTTGAAACGGCTCTTCATATCCCATCGAAACTTTGCCAAACGACGTCAAATAGATAGACGAACAGCTGTCTGCCCCTTAAATTTTCTGAATTTGAGAAAAACAACGTAGATTGGCTTATCATAAGCGAATCTACTTTTTTTTCTCAAATTCAGAAAATTTGAGGGGCAGACAGCCGTTCGTCTATCTATTTGACGTCGTTTGGCAAAGTTTTGACGGGCTCTGAAGAGCCGTTTCAGAGATTTTTGGGTATCTATAATTGTTCTACCATACCGACCGAGATGAGGTGTCATTCCGTCTTAAATGAATTTCAAAGTGAAAAACATGTATCGAGCTCATTGTTTTCTCTCGGTTGCCCGTTTATGCCGACAATGCGGGTTAAAAAAATTAACGACGAACCGCGTTGAAAAATAAAACGCCGAAACGACCGTGGAAGGTTCAAAAAGAAATCTTGAGCCTCTGCCGCGATCGTTTCGCCATTTTTTTTCAACAGTAAACATTATGGATAAGGGTGTATCATAAATGTTTCTGTATCTGCAATTAGCGTCGTGGCTGAGTTGGCAGCGTGACGGATTAACGATGCTTACGGTGCGGGTTCAATCCCCGGTAAACCAACTTTTTCTTTCTTCATTTTATATTCAGAAAATTTCGAACTTACTCTCGCTTTAGCTATTCTCGCCTGTTCAGGCAATATTTCGATATTTAATTCGTATATGCTTTATAAAAAAACAAGACATTGCTACCGGGGATCGAACCCGCGTCCAGTGCAGCAGGATCGTGCGTAAAAGTTACCCCCTCTCTAATCTCTTAGGCGCCCAACACACAATCATAGTAGCGCGTGTCCGTGAGCGAGCGACGCTCGGACATCTTCGGAAAGGGCCGAGCACGGTCGAAGATTCCCGACCGCGCCTTCGGAAGCTACACCAATACATGGACGATGAGCACGTTCATGTGCGGCCAAGCCGAAACGAAGGCTTCAAGGTAAAAAGCAATCTGAGCACGACTCGCGCGTAACGTTACCTGACGGCACGCGCGAGGCTTTTAGATGATTTCAATGCTTATTTAGCTCATGATTTTCTGCGTTTTTAATGCATACAAAAAATGTATTGCGCACTCTGATCGCTTATTTTTTCGTTTATACGTTAATTTAAATACAATAATAAATCTAAATTATAATTTATTTATCTTATATGACCTTGTTTACGCTTTACTCACAACCGTCCTTATGCCAAATAAATTATAATTTATAAAAGTAAGCGGAAATATATTTATATTCGTATTATTATATTAATTCTCATACTTTCATCAAGCGATAAACATTATCCCCAAAAACAAGCCAATCATCCATCCGGCCGCGAATCGTAAGTACCAGAAAGTGCACATGTTCTACAAGCGATGAGATGGTCCCGTTGGTAGCGTTCCTGGCTTCGGTCCGCAGGGGCCCGTAGTGCAATTTTTTCTCCAAATTTTTCATAATTTCTCATATTTTAGTCATATTTGAGATTTTCGGAGGAAAAATGATTCAAAATAGATTCAAGTTCTGGTCCATTTCCCAAAAACACATTTTTTTCACTGAAAATTCATGATTTCCTTTTTTTGTCACGGAAAGTTCTCTTTTTCCTATGACCTGAGTGAACGGCTGAGGAGATATTCAGAGAAAATTTGAAGATGAAAGAAAAGAGATTTTCGTAAAAAAAACTTGTTCTTATTTTTTTTTCCGGAAGTTTTTCTTTTTCCTATTGAGTGAACGGCTGCGGAGATATTCGGAGAAAAGTTATAAATGAAAAAAAATGAGGTTTTTGTAAAAAAAACTTGTTTTTTTTATCCCTCATAATTCTGAGAAATAATGAATTTCCAAAATTTTTACAAACATTGTTTTCCTTAAGGTGTAACACCACTGTAACGGCCTACCACGAAGCGTTTTAGACAAATAATACTTGGGGTAATTATTAAGCATATATTGAAGTATATTGCAAACAAAATTTATGGGAAAATATTACAAAATGGCGACACTGCAGCAAATTCTTCTGAGGCATGTTGAACTTAAGGTGCTCTGCGGCACGCAGTATAACTTGTCCCAATTTTAATCTGGATAAAATAATTTTTTTTTTTCAAATTAAATCTAGATGAGTGTAGCTAGTGAACCACGTAGGGGATTTTAAAAATATTGATTTTTGAGTAATTGCCGAGTATTTGACTAAAAATGTTCAATTTTTTTTAAGACAGTTATTTGTCAATAAATATTGTTTTAATTAACTTATCGAAAATCCCCTACGTGGTTCAGTAGCTACACTCATGTGGACTTAATAAAACAAAATTCTTTTTTTTAGATTAAGATTGGCACAGTCATACTGCGTGCCGCAGAGGTTCGACATGCTTCGGAAGAATTGCTGCAGTGTCGCCATTTTGTAATATTTTCGGATGAAGAATTTATAGCAACATACTTAAATATATGCTGAACAAATACCGCAAGTATTATTTGTTTATCACATTTTCTTTCACCAAAAAAATATCAAAAAATACGCTTCCTGTAAGGCCGTTACAGTGGTGATACCCCTTGAAGTCTTCATATAATTTCCGAGATTTTCCCGTGATTGTAATTAAAATGATGAAATATTCGAAAAAATTCGGAGAAACTCGGATGTTTGCGTTAAAATAATTGTCCGCAAAACTCCGAATTCTTCATATTTGTTCCAATTCATAGAAAAATTCGGAAAATATCGAAACAATTTTCCGGAAAAAATCGGAGTTTTTCGGAAAAAAATTTGCACTAGGGGCGCGGGATCGTTTCCTGTGGTCAGTGCTTCTTTTTAATTATTATTACTATTAATTCTCATTTGATTAGTTATTTTTATTAGTTATCATTATTATTTTAATTAGTCATATTTTAGTGTCGAAGAATTTATCGCGCACTCTGACCGCTTATTTTATTAGTTTATATGTTAATTTAAATATAATAATAAATCTAAATTACAACTTATTTTACTTCTGAAAATTGTTTTTGCGCTTTACTCACACCCGTCCCTATGCCAAATAAATTTTAATTAATGAAAGTAAGCGGAAATATATTCGTATTATTATATTCATTCTCATATACTTTCATCAAGCGATAAAGCATTATCATAACGTATCCGCCGCGAATCGTAAGTACCAGAAAGTGCACATATTTACAAGCGACGAGATGGTCCCGTTGGTAGCGTTCCTGGCTTCGGTCCACAGGGGCGTGGGATCGTTCCCCGCGCTGAGTGCTTTTTTAAAAATTATTATTACTATTAATTCTTATTTGATTAGTTATTGAATGAATATAATAATACGAATATAAATATATTTCCGCTCATATACTTTCATCAAGCGAGAAAGCATTATCATAATGCTTTATTGCTTGATGAAAGTATATGAGAATGAATATAATAATACGAATATGAATAAATTTCAGCTTACTTTTATGAATTACAATTTATTTGGCATAGGGACGGGTGTGAGTAAAGCGCAAACAATTTTTTAGAAGATAAATAAGTTGTAATTTACATTTATTATTATATTTAAATTAACGTACAAACTAATAAAATAAGCGGTCAGAGTGCGCGATAAATTTTTCGACACTAAAAGATAACTAATTAAAATAATGATGATAACTAATAAAAATAACTAATCAAATAAGAATTAATAGTAATAATGATTATAAAAAAAAATCACTGGGCGCGGGGAACGATCCCGCGCCTCTAGTCCAATTTTTCTTTCGAAAAACTCCGATTCTTTCCGAAAAATTTTTCCGAATTTTTCTATGAAATGGAACTAATATGAAGAATTCGGAGTTTTTCGGACAATTATTTTTACGCAAACATCCGAGTTTCTCCGAATTTCTCCGAATATTTTATCATTGTAATTACGATCACGGGAAAATCTCGGAAATTATATGAAGACTGTAAGGGGTAACACCACTGTAACGGCCTTACAGGAAGCGTATTTTTTAATATTTTTTTTGGCGGAAGAAAATGTGATAAACCAATAATACTTACGGTATTTATTGAGCACATACTTAAGTATATTGCTAGAAATTTTTATCCGAAAATATTACAAAATGGCATACAAAATTTTAATCTAAAAAAAAGAATTTGGTTTTATTAAGTCGAAATGAACATTTTTAGTTAAATACGCGGCAATTACTCAAAAATCAATATTTCTAAAATCCCCTACGTGGTTCACTAGTTACACTCATCTAGATTCAATAAAAACATTATTTTATCCAGATTAACATTGGCACAAGTTATACTACGTGCCGCAGAGCACATTAAGTTCAACATGCCTCGGAATTTGCTGCAGTGGCGCCATTTTTGCTGCAGTGGCGCCATTTGCTCGGAATTTGCTGCAGTGGCCTCGGAATTTGCTGCAGTGGCGCCATTTTGTAATATTTTCCCGTACATTTTTTTTGCAATATACTTCAATATATGCTTAATAATTACTCCAAGTATTATTTGTCTAAAACGCTTCGTGGCAGGCCGTTACAGTGGTGTTACCCCTTAAGGAAAATAATGTTTGCAAAAATTTCGGAGACTCATTATTTCTCACAATTATGAGGGATAAAAAAATGTAATAAGTTTTTCATACGAAAATCTCTTTTTTTTCATCTATAACTTTTCTCCGAATATCTCCGCAGCCTTTCACTCAATAGGAAAAAGAAAAAGTGCCGAAAAAAAAAATAGGAACAAGTTTTTTTTACGAAAATCTCTTTTTTTTCATCTTTAAATTCTCTCCGAATATCTTCGCAGCCGTTCACTCAGGTAATAGGAAAAAGGAAAATTTCCGAAAAAAAAATAATAATCAGTTTTTTTTTACGAAAATCTCATTTCTTTTAATCTTTAACTTCTCTCCGAATATCTCCGCAGCCGTTCACTCAGGTGATAGGAAAAAGAGAAATTTCCGGGAAAAAAATGAGAAATCATGAATTTTCAGTGAAAAAAATGTGTTTTTGGGAAATAGACCAGAACTGGAATCTGTTTTGAATCATTTTTTCTCCGAAAATCTCAAATATGACTAACAAGAGGACAGTACAGCAGTCGGATTTTTGTAATTTTTCGTACTCATGGTACGTGAAGTTCAGAGCTCGAATATTAATATCCCAAAGCAGTTCGACGCCATATTCAGAAGTTTTCGAGAAAATTGACTTTGAAGTTTTCGAGCGCACTCTTATGCCACAAAGATGCAACGATATTCGAACCGGGCTCGTGGCGTACTCGGTAGCGCTCGAGTCTAGTAATCGCGGGGTCGCTGGTTTGAGTCTCACTTCGAAATTTTTTTTTTTTTTTTATTTTTTTTTAATTCGCATACCTCCGTCATTTAAATATCCCGATAAATTGTTGTTGTATATAATCACATATTATTATATATAATTAATATAATATATCTATATATGTTTATATATGGGTCATTCCATGTCAAATCGACAAATTTTTTACCTGACCCCCTTTGATTTCGCTGAAAATTTTCTATCTTTTTCTACCCCCCGAAAGTTATTTTTCAGAATTTTTTCAAATTTTTTTTCCCGACTCAAGAAAAGTTATGAATTTTTGAAAAAAACCGCTCTTTTATTTTTAAATTGCCAGAACTTTTTCAAAAATTGACCGTTTGGGAACTTTTTTTTTTCAAAATTTTTGTTTTTAAATGTAGTTTTCGAAAAAAAATATGAAAAAATTTTCAGAATCCCAGATATATGAAATATTTTAGTTTTTTTGAAAAAACCGTAATTTTCTCAAAGTCCGACCGTTTTTTTATTTTTTTTATTTTGCTCTAAAAATACTTCAACTAATTCTGCAATGATCCCCGTTAATCAAAAGATGTGACGACAATCGCTTCTAATTTTTTTTCTTGATTATAAAAAAAATTTTGTTGAATTTTTGCTGATTTTATATAACTTTGTTATGAAATTTTTTTTATTTCCTCGTGAAACCTCAAAAGTTGAAAAATAAAATTTTATTGGAGAATTTCAAGTGATTATCGTCCAAGAAATTGTTATTTAAAAAAAAAAATAATTTTTTTCTCTCATTGACGTTATTTTGTCATGTTTCAGTACCAAAATGACGTTAAGTTGTCATATTTCAGTACCAAAAAAAAACGTCCATAACAGTAAAAAAATAACGTCAATGAGAGAAAAAAATTATTTTTTTTTTAAATAACAATTTCTTGGACGATAATCACTTGAAATTCTCCAATAAAATTTTATTTTTTAACTTTTGAGGTTTCACGAGGAAATAAAAAAAATTTCATAACAAAATTATATAAAATCAGCAAAAATTCAACAAAAATTTTTTTATAATCAAGAAAAAAAATTAGAAGCGATTGTGGTCACATCTTTTGATTAACGGGGATCATTGCAGAATTAGTTGAAGTATTTTTAGAGCAAAATAAAAAAAAAAAACGGTCGGACTTTGAGAAAATTACGGTTTTTTCAAAAAAACTAAAATATTTCATATATCTGGGATTCTGAAAATTTTTTCATATTTTTTTTCGAAAACTACATTTAAAAACAAAAATTTTGAAAAAAAAAAGTTCCCAAACGGTCAATTTTTGAAAAAGTTCTGGCAATTTAAAAATAAAAGAGCGGTTTTTTTCAAAAATTCATAACTTTTTTTGAGTCGGGAAAAAAATTTGAAAAAATTCTGAAAAATAACTTTCGGGGGGTAGAAAAAGATAGAAAATTTTCAGCGAAATCAAAGGGGGTCAGGTAAAAAATTTGTCGATTTGACATGGAATGACCCACATGGACAAAATCCATATATAGTTATTTATGTACAAAATTCATTATAGTTATACATAATTATATATTTTCTCATATATGATCATATATTATTTATATATAACAATAGGTGATTATTTATAAAAAAATAAATAAATAATCCCGGGATAAAAATCATAAAATCTATGCTAATTCACATATATGTAATTATAATTGTCAATGATAAATGCAAGTCTTATTTTTGATTATCTCTTGCTTGAAATTGCGAATAGGCGACGTAGAAAAATCCAGTAATAATATTTACATAAACTCCCTTGTGGATTAATAGGAATATAAATAGAAGAATAAATGTTGAAATATGTGAATATAACGCTTGCTTTGGCAACCGTCGATATTGTGAATAACAGCATAAAAATTCATTCTATTGTTCATCATCAGTTGTCTTCTCCGGTCTTCAATAACATGATCAGATATGCGTGGTTTGCTTCGAAACTTTGCGATCAAAGAGAAATCTTCATGAACGTGAATGAAGTTTGTTTTCCGATCGATGTATTGAAAAAAAATTGCGAATGTAACAATGCAACGTTTGTACGGTGTGCGAGATGCCGTGAAAATTACTGTTTTCCTTGTTTTTACGATGGTTATCACTGTGGCTCGTGTAACATTACACCCGATGTATAAAACAAACGAATACAGACCGAATAATAAAGTATTCAATTCCTTACCCGACGTTTTTCATTTTCATCCTAAAAATGTTGTTGGTTATAAATATTGATACTTGAAAATGTATGTTTATAATCAAGAGATAATTAAAAATATGACTTGCGTTTTTTCATTTAAAAAAAATGAAAAAAAAAAAAAAATTCGAAGTGAGACTCGAACCAGCGACTCCGCGATTACTAGACTCGAGCGCTAGCGGGTACGCCACGAGCCCGGTTCGAATATCGTTGCATCTTTGTGGGATAAGAGTGCGCTCGAAAACTTCAAAGTCAATTTTCTCGAAAATTTCTGAATATGGCGTCGAACTGCTTTGGGATATTAATATTCGAGCTCTGGGGTGGGGGTAAAAATTTTAAAAGGCCAAATATAGAACTACAACGATTTCGAAATGACAGAAGTATAAAATCAAAATAACGAACTGTAAATTATTCGAAATTTTATCCTTCGACCGATGACGAAATCGAATAATTATTGCACCAAAGGATTATCTATTCGAGAGCTCATTTATTCGAGAACGTGTATTCAGATTGTCTGCAGAAATAGAAAGAAGTTGGTATCTAATATTGGTAATTCAATCTATAGCAAAAAGCTATATATCGAGGATACAAACTTCGAATGTGTAGATCTTAGATGGGCAATCGAGCGATGGTCCAAAATAGCGAACACCGAAATAGCGAGCATGAAAGAAGCAAACGAGTTGCTTCATAATTTTCTGTCGATTTTCGCTAACACGTACGAGATTCTTTGAAACTCTTTAATGGGGGATGTACATTTACAATTATCAAAAAATCAATTAATTTTCTTGAAGGGATAACACCACTCTAGGAATTTGGAAAAATCGTTTTCTTTTGGCTTCAAAAATACTATGGGGTCATAAAAACAATGTGCAATTTATCCTGCACCGAATTTTTTTAAAGGTAGTTCTGTAGGTACACGTATGAGCCAAAATGTTCGGTCCTAGCGTATAGTAACATCCCATGCCTATACGATGCTGTTGGTTGTAAATCTTTGACAGTGCTTGTACCCTCTATATGTCCCACACATTCGCACCTCATGCATAGACAGGTCTTATACTCGTATAGACAGCGGCGCTGTAACCGTGGCACCAGCGTGATTTCCCTGCAGTCATAGCGTTTAGCTTCCTACGATCCGTCTTTCGCCAAATATTTTATATAAATTTAAAAAGGGTGAAAATGTCAACCCAAATGCGATACAAAGGAAAGTTTGCAAGAAAAAAGGCTTTTGCTAAATGACTGAAAGCTGTGGCAGCTATGTGTCAAGCAAATGCAGCTAAACGCGATGAGAATAACCATAACCTCAACGATCAGCAACAAAAATTCGCTGTCAAAGGACGTCCGATCGTGGATTTACAACATCTTGACGACAGTTTAAATTGTATTCGCTGTAACAAAGACAAATACATGCATAAATACATGCATAAATTGAACAAATTAAATTTGTTTGCAGAATGAATTTATTTCACATCCGTCTTAGAATTACTAGAACTCGGGGGAAAAAAACACGCTTCGAGTTCCCAGACCACGCGCCGATCAGCTAGCTGCAGCGTACCCTGTTGCCATTCCGTTAAAGATGGTTGGGCCCAAGTTCGGTGTGGAATAAAATTACCACTTTTCATAAGTCGATATCTCCGAAACTAAACGGTCAAAGTTTGTCATTTTTTTTAAAGGTATTCCTTTTACGAATCCAAATATTTTACACTTAACTGATTTTCGTCTATAATGAAGTAAAAATACATCCCAGTATACTGGTAAAATTTCAAGCCAAGTTAGCGAACCTTTAACGAAACATTATGGCCCTAAAAATCGTCTCATTCATACGGCGCTTTATGGACATGTCACCCTGGCCACATTTATATGTAATAATTTATACACTAAATAACTCTAGATGCCTGATATGGGTGGGGGTCAAAAGTTTGAAAGGCCAAATATAGAACTACAAAGATTTCGAAATGACAGAAGTATAAAATCAAAATAACGAACTGTAAATTATTCGAAATTTTATCCTTCGACCGATGACGAAATCAAATAATTATTACACCAAAGGATTTTCTATTCGAGAGCTCATTTATTCGAGAACGTGTATTCAGATTGTCTGCAGAAATAGAAAGAAGTGAGTATCTAATATTGGTAATACAATCTATGGCAAAAAGCTATATATCGAGGATACAAACTTCGAATGTGTAGATCTTAGATAGGCAATCGAGCGACGGTCCAAAATAGCGAAGACCGAAATAGCGAGCATGAAAGAAGTGAACGAGTTGCTTCATAATTTTCTGTCGATTTTCGCTAACACGTACGAGATTCTTTGAAACTCTTTAACGGGGGATATACATTTACAATGATCAAAAAATCAATTTCTTTTCTTGAAGGGATAACTCCACTCTAGGAGTTTGGAAAAATCGTTTTCTTTTGGCTTCAAAAATACTTTGGGGTCATAAAAACAATATGCAATTGGTCCTGCAGCGAATTTTTTTTAAGGTAGTTCTGTACGTACACGTATGAGCCAAAATTTTCGGTCCTAGCGTATAGTAACATCCAATGCCTATACGATGCTGTTGGTTGTAAATCTTTGACAGTGCTTGTACCCTCTATATGTCCCACACATTCGCACCTCATGCATAGACAGGTCTCATACTCGTATAGAGAGCGGCGCTGTAACCGCGGCACCGGCGCGATTTTCCTGCAGTCATAGCGTTGAGCTTCCTACGATCCGTCTTTCACCAAATATTTTATATAAATTTGAAAAGCGTGAAAATGTTAACCCAAATGCGATACAAAGGAAGGTTTACAAGAAAAAAGGCGCTTGCTAAAAGACTGAAAGCTGTGGCAGCCATGTGTCAAGCAAATGCAGCTAAACGCGATGAGAATATAACCATAACCTCAACGATCAGCAACAAAAATTCGCTGTTAAAGGACGTCGGATCGTGGATTTACAACATCTTGACGACAGTTTAAATTGTATTCGCTGTAACAAAGACAAATACATGCATAAATACTGAATGAATTTATTTCACATCCGTCTTAGAATTACTAGAACTCGGGGAAAAAAAATACACTTCGAGTTCCCAGACCACGCGCCAATCAGCTAGCTGCAGCGTACCCTGTTGCCATTCCGTTACAGATGGTCGGGCCCGAGTTCAGTGCAGAATAAAATTAATACTTTTCATAAGTCGATATCTCCGAAACTAAACGGTCAAAGTTTGTCATTTTTTTAAAGGTATTCCTTTCACGAATCCAAATATTTTACACTTAACTGTTTGTCGTCTACAATAAAGTAAAAATACATCCCAGTATACTGGTAAAATTTCAAGCCAAGTTACCGAACCTTTAATGAAACATTACGGCCCTAAAAATCATCTCATTTCTACGGCGCTTTATGGACATGTCACTCTGGCTACATTTCTATCTAATAATTTATACACTAAATTACTCTAGATGCCTGATATAGACTGCTCACAGGTGTTGTCTTCACAGTGTAAAAAAGTCTAAAGATTCCGCAACGATCATAAAAACAGATGGTCACCGACCGTTTAAAGAAAATATTAATGTTAAAACTTGGAAAAATGTCACTAGCAGAAGAATTTTCGTAGCCGCGACGTTTCAAATAAATGTAAAAATGTCTCAATCTACTAAATTTGCGCGAATTTTTTTATTCTAGTTTATCGTTGTGTATAATAATCCATTATAACTTATGTTTTTATTAAGCGCAACTGTAATTTACCGACGATTCAGAAGGCCCTCCTTATGCCCCCACAAAATACGGCCCTCCGCGAAAGGAATACCTTAAATCAATCCCACAATAGGCGTACACGTGTGTTTTTATTTTGAAATCTAAAGATCCGCTCAGAACCTATATCGAGAAATGCGAGCAAATTGCTATCGGTTTACGTGTTAGGTATGGGGATCGCGTAAAAAATACCCATATTTAATTGCAGTTATCTCATGAACTAAACGGCGAATCGAATTGAATTTTTGGGCATTAGTCCATGATGGTCCAAAACTACAGAAGTACCTCATAGATTGGATAAGTGAGTATACGTTAGGCAGGTTTCCGGTCCAAGAGCCTCGCGGTGAGATATCATCGTGCGGGCTCTGATTGTAGACGTCGCGGGTTCGACTTCCGGTAGCAATGTCTTTTTTTTATATTAAACATATATGAATTAAATATAATAAATAATGCCTGGACAGGCGAAAGTAGCTACAACGAAAGGAAATTCGAAATTTTGTGAATATAAAATGAAGAAAAAAATTGATAAAAAATCGATTCGCCGGCGATTGAACCCGGACCGCAAGCATCATTAAGGGGTAAGGCCACTGTAAATTTTTTGAAAAATCGATTTTTTTTATTGGCTTCAAAAATAGTTTAAACCCTCTAGAAGGTTTAAACCCTCTAGTTTAAACCTTCTTTTTTTTATTTTTTCCAATAAAAAACTATTCGCAAAACTTTAAACGCGTTTTTCTCGAAACACGGTTTTTCAAAATGGCACGCAGCATCACTCGAACAATTTTCATTTTTTTTACTTGAAATTTTGACCAGATGTGAACATTAACATTATCTTGAGAATGTCGATCGGGATTTTCAATAACTTTATTTATTGATTTTTTATTAACAAAAAACTAGCCGTTTTTTTCGTCAAAAATCAATTTTTTTTTCAAACGCACGCCAAATCCACAAAAATTGATACTTTTTAAAATCCGATCGACATTCTCTAGCTATAACCCTCTAGATTGATGGTTTTTTTTTTTTTTTGTTCTAGATTCAAAAGTGCACCAGTGGTGCTGCGTGCCGCGGAGCCCTGCAAGCAAAACATGCCCCGGGAAGATAGCTGTGGAACCGCCATTTTGTTTTCTTTTTGCTGTAAAAAAATTGATAATAAAGTTTAATGTATGCCCGATAACACCCTTAAAAGTTTTTTTTCAATTACCTTCAATTTTGGAAGCAAAAAATTCGTGAAAAAACCTTTTTTTGGACCGTTACAGTGGCCTTACCCCTTAATCCGTCATGCTGCCAACTCAGCCACGACGCTCATTAAGGATGAAGAAACATTGATGATACACGGTTATCCATAATGTTTACTGTTGAAAGAAAACGCCGAAACGACCGCGGAAAGGGTTTAAGAATTCTTTTTGAACCTTCCACAGTCGTTTCGGCGTTTTATTTTTTAACGCGTTTCGTCGTTGATTTTTTGGATAAACTTTCGAAAAACAGGAACCGAATTTCGACCTGAAATTTGGCGTACACCTTCCTTTTAATGTTATAAGATATCCCCTAAAGGGATTTTTGGCGACATGCCATAGTTTTCGAGATAACGATTTTTAAAAGTGATTTTTTTCATTGCGCGCCTGCTATATCTAAAGCTGACGGGCTCAACTATCGCTATGGCTTATGGCGCTCTCCGCTTTGTGCGGATCTTCGTCTGGTGTACCCCCCCAGGCGCGGCGTGATCGGCCGCATTGTCGTTTTTGGCGTAATGCTGGTTTTGGTTTTTACGTTTGATGGAGAATTTATTGGTACCGAAATATTTAGATGAATTTAGAAAAATGTATTGGTACCCAAACTCCGATACGTGGGTTCGCGGGGTGCGTAGAACACTCGGGTGGGCGCAGGGCACCTCGGATGGGTGTGTGGAATCGTGGAGGCGCAGAACACTGCGGTGGCCGCAGAGCACCTCTTCCATTTTTTTCTTCACCTTTCGTTTATTGTTTTTGGTTTTTTTATTCCATTTTTTCGTTTGAAAAAAAAATTGTTTTTTTTTCTTTCATTTTGGGATTTTTTCGATTTTTTTAAAGTTTTTTTCTCTGATTGTTTTGTTTTTTATTATTTTATAATTTTCAATTCGTATCATCCGTATAATAAAGCGAAAGTTAGAGTCCCGAGCGCAGGCACCATTACAATGTATCCGTAAAAATGAGAATTCGCTATACGAGGTTTAAAATCATAAGCGGGCCGGTCGTGGAAACGTTGGAGAGGGGGTTTCTCCAAACAAACTCGACGAAGATCCGGACAAAGCGGAAGGCGCGCTAAGATATATAGGTATAGCCGTAGCTGAGCCCGTCAGCTATAGATATGGTAGGCGCGCGATGAACAAAATAACTTTCAAAATCGACATCTCGACAACTATGGCGAGTCGCCAAAAATCCCATTATGGGATATCTTGTAATATTGAAAGGACGGTGTATGCCAATTTTCAGGTCGAAGTTCGGTTTCCGCTTTTCGGAAGTACATGCATTCATTTAATGTATATTCCAATCCGCAGTACGGCCACACATACATGTCGAGCTCGATCGGACGGAAAACGTCGCTCCGTTGGCCTGTGGAGTGAGCACGATTGGCAAGGTATGGAGTCTTTTCCCCTACCCAGCTACCCATTTGTGTTCACGCTAACTGCGATCCCGACTTGAGCGGTACGGTTCACGGGCTCGCGCGGCTACAAGGGAATCTGCAACCTCGACAGAGGCGATGATCACGAAATCATATTCCCGAACTCGCCGCCGCGATTTAGCGCCATTTCCGAGGCACGCCGAAAACAGAGATTAGTAGGGAGATGCACAACGCTCCCCTTTACGGCAGAGTACTAATCTCTGTGTAAAGCAGAGATTAGTAGGGAGATGCACAACGCTCCCCTTTTCGGCGTGCCTCGTAAATGGCGCTAAATCGCGGCGGCGAGTTCGGGAGTATGATTTCGTGATCATCGCCTCTGTCGAGGTTGCAGAATCCCTTGTAGCCGCGCGAGTCCGTGATCACCGCTCAAGTCGGTATCGCAGTCAGCGAGAACACGAATGGGTAGCTCGGCGGGGGAAAAGTCTCTGCCTCCGGCAAATCGCGCTCGCTCGACAGGCGAACGGAGAGAGGTTTTCCGTCCGATCGAGCTCGACATATATGTGTGGCCGTGCTGCGGATTGGAATATGCATTTCATGAATTTCAAAGTGAAAAACATGTATCGAGATCATTGTTTTCTCTCGGTTGCCCGTTTATTCCGAAAATGCGGGTTAAAAAAATTAACGACGAACCGCGTTGAAAAATAAAACGCCGAAACGACCGTAGAACACGGAAAAAAAGAAATAGTACAAAATACAGGGGCTACACAGTTCGCATTGGACTCGAGCGATTGCACAGCGATATTACCTGAAACACAGTGCTCAAAATACAGTGTGCTCAAAGTAAATTATTACAGTTCCTATACTGTCCTCTTTGGACTCGAACCGCTCTACTGTATCTTTTACTGGAACACACAGTCCAAAATACAGTGTAGTCAAAAGTAAATTTTGACAGTTCAACACTGTAATATAAATTTAACAAAACTTGTAATTTGACAGTTGGTTAATCTTTATTATGTACAATGAATGCGCCAGTTATATCGACAGAGTTTATGTAGGTGTTTTAACAGTGAAGTCCTCTGTTCTAGAAACTGGTTAGCAACAGATATAGTTTCAGTTTTGAACCGTTGCTTTTTACAGTGTGAACACGGGAAACGTTCTTGTTTTAATACTGTAATTCAAACTTGATGAACCCCGTAATTTAATAAGGCCACAAATTGTATATTATAGAAAATTAGGGGTAAAAATAACATTAGATAGCGCTGAAAGAACAATTGAAGCGCTGAAAGAACTGCCAGTTCTTTGTGTCCTGGTCGCGCCACGCTCGAGACAGGTCCTAACCAGTGAATACCGTTTACAACGTCACACTGTAAATTTGATTATAAACATAAAATTAAAAAAGTTCGGCGAAACCTTCGCTTACAATGTATATTGTAAGCAATGTAATATATACACACACACACGCACGCGCGCGCGCGCGCGCGCACACACACACACACACACACGCACGCACGCACGCACGCACACACGCACGCACGCACGCGCACACACACACACACACACACACACACACACACACATATATATATCAAGAATATACTGAACTGAGTGAGACACACAAAAAAACGTTTATCCATAAAAGAAGTTTGAGAAAACTGTGTAGAAAATATTAAAAAATCAGTCACATACACAGGAACGTACCTTTTTGTAAATAATTCTCTCTTTTTTATAATTTCTTGAATTATGTCGCACAAATTTCAACATTCGCATCCTATCGACCACGCACTACTAACTGGCAATCCTTTGTGTCCTGGCCACGTGCCTCACGCCACGCGCGAGACAAGTCCTAATTACACAAGAACGTACCTTTTTTTAAATTCTCTCTTTCTTTATAATTTCTTGAATTCTGTCGCACAAATTTCGATGTCCGCGTCCCATCAACCACGCACTACTAACTGGCAATCCTTTGTGTCCTGGCCTCGTGCCTCATGTGCGTACAGCATAAAAAACAGTGATCGCATTTAAATTTTACAGTTGAATATTTTTACTGAAATCACTGATGTATTCACAATATCAAACTGTAAATAAACCAGTCTAACTGTAGAAATCTCAGAGTGCACAGATAACTCCATGAACTGTCGAAAGAAGAGTAAAACTACCGTGCCACACTGTGAAATTTAATGAATCACTCTGTACTCAATACAGTCTACACTGAAACCCTTGCAGTTTGCGTACAGTATAAAAAGCAGTGATCTCATGTAAATTTTGCAGTTAAATATTTTTACTGAAATCACTGATTTATTCACAATACCAAACTGTAAATAAATCTGTGTAACTGTAAAAATCTCAGAGTGCACAGATTACGTGACGAACTGTCGAAAGAAGAGTAAAACTACCGTGCCACACTGTACAATTTAATGAATCACTCTGTACTCAATACAGTGTACACTGTAACCCTTGCAGTTTGCGTACAGTATAAAAATCAGTGATCTCATGTAAATTTTACAGTTGAATATTTTTACTGAAGATACTGATGTATTCACAATACCGAACTGTAAATAATCCAGTGTAACTGTAAAAATCTCAGTGTGTACAGGAAAATTCGTCATTTTTGTAGGACAGGATTTACATTACTTTGTTTTACTGTAAAATGAAATATGGCACCCTGTTTTTCATGCGGTTTATACTGTGATTTTCGCTGTTTCTTTTTTTCCGTGAAGGTTCAAAAAGAAATCTTGAGCCTTGCCGCGATCGTTTCGACATTTTTTTTCAACAGTAAACATTATGGATAAGGGTGTATCATAAATGTTTCTATATCTGCAATGAGCGTCGTGGCTCAGTTGGCAGCGTGACTGATTAACGATGCTTACGGTCCGGGATCAATCCCCGGTGAACCAACTTTTTTTTTCTTTTTATATTCAGAAAATTTCGAACTTACTCTCGCTTTAGCTCTTGTCGCCTGTTCAGGCATTATTTATGATATTTAATTCGTACATGCTTGATAAAAAAAAACAAGACATTGCTACCGGGGAAGTAGGCCAAGCGCCGGGTTCTTTTTGGTTTAAAACGTTCGGGAACAGGTATTTTTTTTTTGGAATATGTTCAGGGGTGTCCCCTGAATGTAAATCCAAGTGGGCGTCGTGGCTTAAGGTTCACTTCAGCCGCCATCTTGAAAAACACGTTTTATTAAATATCTCGCGAACCGCGCATCGTACGACAAAAATTATAGAGATCATTACTGTAGATAATAATATTTGCCATCTTTTTTATTTGAAACTTTTTTTTGTATAACGCATAGATTTTTAATTATAGCGTTCCAAACTTTTTTCAATATGGTTTTTGCTAAATATTTAGTTAATGGTCAATGATAAATTAAAAATGGTGGTAACTGAATTGTAGAGCATGAAATTTCCTATAAATTTCATTTGAAACTTTTCCCGTAGTATTTATAGTTTAGGAGCTGCAGCTTGGTAAAACTTGCACCTCGTACATTATCAGTGGCAATATTGCTCGTTGTATACGAAAAAATTTCATAACGCATAAAATGGCATAAAGTGTTCAAAAAAATGTCAACGCAGCTGTGTAGCGAATGAATTAAAATTATAAATAGTGTGGAGAACAACTAATAATTTATCGATCTTTATTGTTACTTAAAACGGTATAATCATACAAGAATGTCCATGTGGCAAAAAACAATAGTACATAACGCTACGTCGTAAGAATTGTTATTGTTATTATTAATATTATTATTATTAATTAACGTTATGCTTGTATAATGCTATTTTATATTGTACAGTATTATTTTATATTGTATATTGTAATGTGTTGTAATATTAATAATGATTTCTTTTTTAATAGAAGAATATGAAGGTTGGTATTCAATTTGAATTTTTTATTTTTTTGAATTCAACGTGAATCTGAGTTTTTCGGAAAATCGCTAAACCGTTTTAATTGTTGCAAATTTTGTAAAATACTGTGTATATTCGTCAGCACTTTATTTTCTCTTTCGAAAATTGTTGTCGAAATCACTGAAATAAAAAGAATTTTACGAATGCTACTTCAAAAAAACGGACTCAGACATGTGTTATATAAAAAGTGGCGCATTATTTTACGGGGCGAGTCTTATTTTTTTCGATGTTGACGGAAGACACTCATCGCCTTGTGAATCTGTCTCTTCTGCCTCCGCCATATCCGAAGGAGACGAATCGAAGGTTGGGTCTTCTTCGTTTTCGTTTTCGATGGCATCTAGTATGTCTGGCACGTTGTCGCATGTTTGGCCACTGCAATTGGAGCAAATAATTGAACATTTCAGACCAGCTTTTCGGCATCCGCAGGCAGCTCCGCAATTTTTGGTGCATTTGCACGATATTATTTGCAACAAGCTCGACGGTGCGGGAGCCATAGCAGTTCGAATTGGTACAAGTCCTTGTGCAGTTCGCTTCCAACCCCATTTTTCAGCGTCGTGATAAAATCCAAGCCAAGTTTGAACCTGGTGGTACACTCTGAAAGAATGGTAGCGTGCCGTATCTCGTGTTGGAGGTAGAAGTGATAAATTCAACCTCGTCTTACTCGCCAATTTCCCGAAGCATTTGTAGCGAAGCGAGTTAATAGAGACTTCCGATTCGTCACCTCCGTACAGCGCAATAAAAAAACGTTCTCCGGCGGGAGCAATTATGTTCGGATCAACGTTATTTTCGTTGAACAACTCCACGGCTTTCAATAGAGAATCGTTCTTTTGTAACGTTGTGAGAACTTTGGATTTCCCTACTTTACGTGGGTCATTTGACAAATACCTAGCCTCACCGCTAGATGGTGCCACTATTGCAAGAGAAATACACTATAGTGTAGTACCGTCTTGTAGACGGCTACTGACAAAATTTCAGCCGGATCGGACTTGTAGTTCTCTTTTGAGAGCGTGTGAAAGCAAGTGTGTCCGTTGATTTTTGAAAGAATGGAGAAAGAACAATATCGGTCGGTGATTCGATTCTTGTTTTTGGAAGGGAAATCGCGCAGTTAAATTAAAGAACGCTTGGATGCAGTGTATGGGGATGCTTCTCCTTCGATGGCGACCGTTAAATTTTGGTATAACGAGTTTCAACGTGGTCGTACGTCGGTTTTTGATGATCCACGCCCAGGTGCTCCAAAAACAGCCACTACGGAGGAGAACGTGACAAAAATACACGATATCGTTTTGTCAGACCGCCGATTAAAGGTGCACGAGATAGCTGTGATAGTAGGCATCTCAGAAGAACGCGTGTGGCATATCCTTCATGAGACTTTGGGCATGAGGAAGCTGTCGGCGAGGTGGGTGCCGCGTTTGCTGACTGCAGACAACAAGCGCATTCGTGTGACCACTTCAGAGCAGTGTTTGGAGCTGTTTAATCGCAATCCAAAAGAGTTTTTGCGTCGTTACGTGACCGTCGACGAAATATGGATTCACTGGTATACTCCAGAGACCAAGGAGCAGTCAAAACAGTGGACCTTACCCGGTGAACCTGCTCCAAAGAAGGCGAAGACGGTCCCGTCGGCTGGAAAGGTGATGGCCACTGTTTTCTGGGATTCTCAAGGTGTGATTTTTATTCACTACCTGGAGAAGGGCAAGACGGTCACGGGACAGTACTACGCCGAACTATTGAGCCGATTTAACGCCGTGTTAAAAGAAAAACGGCCCCATTTGTCGAGAAAGAAAGTGCTTTTCCACCATGATAATGCACCTGCTCACACCTCCGCGCTCGCCACGGCTAAATTGGTCGAATTACGCTATGAACTGCTGCCCCATCCACCGTATTCTCCAGATTTGGCTCCGTGCGACTTTTTTTTGTTTCCGAATCTAAAAAATTCATTCGCCGGGAAGAAATTCCACTCCAATAACGAAATTATCGCCGCCACGGAGGCCTATTTTGCAGACCAAGAGATAACATTTTTTTCAACGGGGTTAAAAAAATTGGAACACCGCTGGGCCAAGTGTTATTCAACTAAAAGGAGACTACATTGAAAAATAAAATTTATTTTTAGCAAAATTTTGGTGTTTTCATTTGTAGGCTAGGTACTTATCAAATGACCCACGTATATGCAGCTGCTGTCGTGTCGCAGCCACTGAAAGCGTGGAGGAACAAAATGTTGTCCCTAACACTCTTACTGTAACGGCTATCGAGACAATTGGGGCCGTATAATGTCTCCGGAGTGCGTCCTTTTCCAGGCTTGCGAAAGAAAATATTGTCGTGTCCATTCGCCAATCCGGTTAGCAATACAAGGAGATCGACGTCCTCGCCCACAATAGTAACAGAATCGTAGCTCGAGGACATTTGTATGGCGGTTTGTACGATCAGCGTGTCGGCATCTTCTCCGGCTTGTTCGACGAGAATCCCGGATTGTTGAAATTCTTTCTTCACCATTGTTATGAAACGATTCTTATTCTGTTCGTTCGCCAAAAACTTCTCCTGGTTAGTTGTCGCAATCATAGTCTCGGTGATTATAATATCTATAGAGGACTGTGTTTTAGATCGACGCAAGCGTTCGGAGGACTTCGTACCAAAATTGACGACGTCTTCTGGATATCCATCGAAAACTATTACACTGTTTGCACCGAAATGGTTTCGAACGTACTGTACGTATTTTCGACAAAGGGTCAGGAACGACACGTTGCGATCCCACACAACTCGATGCAGAAGAAATCCGCCGTCCACGACTACCATCCTATTTGACCCAAGATTTGTAGTGGCTGGAAGCGATGTGAAATACTTGTAGAGCGTAGATTTGGTACCGTGGCGCATTCCTGCTTCCGTAAACAACGATAAAGGATACGGTGCAAGCTCGTACGTTAAATGCTTCTTCAAATCTTCTGATGTTTCTTTCGAAATACACAATGTCTGGAACAGAAGTAGCGGGTCGATGGGGACCGATACCGAGTTGATCTTGATGCTGCTGCTAACAGTTGCTAGAGGAAGCACCTTGTCGCTTCCTTTGAACTTATAAGAGTTCAAATCTTTCCCCACCATGCGGTTAACCATTTCAGCACCAATTTCGTGGCAGCGATAACAGTTAATGCTCGCATCCCCGACGACTCCTATGCTGATGGACTTCAACTCAGTGCCTTCGAGGAAAGGATAATGTTCTGTGAGCCAATTGTCCAATTTTTCGACATCAGCGTTGTCGCGCGTAATCCGTGAGCTTCGAGAACCCACGTGCTGCTCTGTTGTAGCGCTAAACACGCCACAAAAGTTTTCGACTTGTTCCGAAACATTCTGCATGAAAACCATTCCCATCGTCCGCCTACGGAGGGTACTGTGAGTTATTCCACGTCCCTGAGTGAGACCACCAGACGTTTTCATGGATCGCATCAACGTCTGTTCAATTGTCATATCCGACATAATCCCCGACCAAAATTTATTCGTGCGCCTTATCGTAAAGTAGCCGTTTGTCGTGAATCTTCGAAATTCGTCTTCAGGCATTTTTTTGTCCAAATCAGCCATGTCCTGAAGATACATGTGAGCGGCTTTCGCGTAATTGAAGTGACCACTCGCATGGAAGTACGGCAACATTTATTGAATGGTGTCGAGGTGGATATTCCAGTTTCCTGACCGCTCAGCTTCAATGAAGCGCTTGACTAAGGTGGCCATGCGAAAATATTCGAGCCATATCTTCGCAGTGGGGCCTCTGTTTTCAATTTTTTTCAATTCCTCGTCAAATTTAGTACAAGCGGCTTTGATTTCGATGTCTTCGGCTGCTGTGAAAATGGAAGATCTTTCAGGACTGGCGATTACAAAGTCCATTTCATCACGTTCCTCGTCTGTGAAGTCGAGGCCATCCATAATTTTTTTGGCCAATGCGAGATGGGTTAGTACGTGTGCTCTGACAGCCCTGGAGTATGCATGACCGGTCATGATTTTGTCAACGCTGTTGGTAGCGTAAATACTCTGAAAGAGATCTGCGAGCCCACTGCCTGCCATGATGTACCCTATCGACCCTAGGAAGGACATCAGTAGATGGAAACCTCCAAGACGAACAATTACATTTTTCACTGGAGAAGTTGGGTCGGCACCGTGAATAATGTCGTGAGCTTTCATGTATAGAGGCAGATCGAAAGTCACGATGCAAGCCTCCTGGTTGACAGTTTTGCACTGTTCAACAGCCAAAAGTAGCGCTGTGTAGATGGTGTCGTAATCGGAGGGCGGTGCATCGATGAATGGCATGCAAAGGATTTTCGATTTTGCAAAACTTTGACCGGTTGTTGCTTCTTCCATGAAGCCGTTGCATCCAGACATATTTTGAGCAAACGACCACTTAGCGTACAGCCACATGAAATCACCAATTGTCGGTAGAATGTTGTGACTAATTGGCCGACGACAATCCATATCTGCAGCAAGGAGAGCCTGCGTACTGCTCGCATTGGGTTTTTCATATGGGACGAGTGAAACCGTTCCAAAATTTCCCAACTCCACACATGATTTTTTTCCTTTGCCAGACGAGGTATAGGCTGATCTCGATGAATAGCATCGAAAGGAGTGACACAATAGATTATTCCCCCCATTGCGTGAAACGTGCCTTTTCCATCCAGAATGTTTACGTTGAAATCAGCGTTGTCGAAGACGAATTGGGAAAATGCATGAGGTAAAACTTGGGGCCGCTGACGTTGGATGCAAGACGACTCGAAAAGTAATACTTCTTTGTACGTAGCGCAAAATCCCAAGGCTGATAAAACGTCGATGAGATGTCTCGAGCCAAATTTTTTGTAAATAAATGCACCAACTCCCACTTGTAAGGATGAAAAGAAAGAGCGAGGTCTTACCGCAGCTATAATGGTATGTGCGATGCTGGTACATTTATTTTTCCAATTATCTGACGAACTGCGTTTGGATTTTGTTATCATTTCCGTTAAGAGAAGACGAAGTGACTCCGGAACTGCTGAATCGACGTCTTTCATGAAATCGTCTGAAGCTGGATATGCTTCGGTGTCATAACATTGGGACCGTATATCCTCCAAAAGAATAGCAGCAGCTTCTCTGATGACCCGCAATCTTTCCTCTTCTTTATTCTTTTCTTTTGCTTCGTACCAAGCTGAAGATAAAATTTTGTATCCTCGACTCTTCAAGCAAACGAATGTGTTGTAGCCTGTAGAATCGAAAATGCAAATGTCTTCTCCATATTTTTGTTTCAAACGCGTCTTTATGGTACTCAGAACCGGTCGCTGATCCTCCTCAATTACATTGGCGAGCTCAGAAAGTTTAAACTGACACTCGTCCGACTCCGAGGTATAAGTGTAGACCAATTCCATCGCATCATCTACACGTGATAACGATCTCTTTCGTCCGGTTGGCAGTGGCTTGCTTAATTTGGTGAAGCACTCTCTGTGATATTTAGCTCCAGCGCCATCAGTGTCGGAAACGCCTTCAATGCGCTTGACTATCTTCTGAGCACTGTCGTCATCTCGATTTTCTAGCCACTTGAGAATGGTGCTCTTGACTGTAGAAAATTTCTGCACGGACGA